>JASANB010005493.1:0-70133 GCA_030248155.1 Sabatieria punctata
AGGGAAATAGTGCAATAGCAGTGAGATTTTGTGAAATCTCAGTGTGATCTCAGTAAATCTTAGTGTAATCTTGTGAAATCTTAGTGAAATCTTAGTGCTATGTGTCATGTGTTGGTGCTATATATACACCACCCATATATGCGACTGTCTGAAACATAGGGAAATAGTGCAATAGCGGTGAGATTTTGTGAAATCTTAGTGTAATCTTGTGAAATCTTTGCAAATCTTAGTGCTTTATGTCATGTGTTGGTGCTATATAGCCCATATATACACCAGCCATATACACAGGTACCCAAACTATAGGGAAATAGCGCAATACTGGTGAAATCTCCAGCAAAGAGCGCCAAATCTTCAGTAAAGATCGCAAAATCTTTGTGCAGATCGAAGAAGATCGATGATCTTGGTAAGATCTTTGTAATCCTAAGGTCGGGAATGTGAATCTCGAAACCCTGAGGGTTTTTCACGAATTGGCAGCCAGATTCGATGTTTGGGCACCGATTCTAAACGTTTTTTATTTTTAATTACATTTGTTTTTTAATTATTTTCACATTTTGTATTTATTTTCTAACAATTCTTTGTTTTATTTTTGTTTAAAAATTTGGGCGCCGATTCTAAACGTGTTTTATTTTTAATTACATTTGTTTTTTAATTATTTTCACATTTTGTATTTATTTTCTAACAATTCTTTGTTTTATTTTTGTTTAAAAATTTGGGCGCCGATTCTAAACGTGTTTTATTTTTAATTACATTTGTTTTTTAATTATTTTCACATTTTGTATTTATTTTCTAACAATTCTTTGTTTTATTTTTGTTTAAAAATTTGGGCGCCGATTCTAAACGTGTTTTATTTTTAATTACATTTGTTTTTACAATTATTTTCGCATTTTGTATTTATTTTCTAGAAATTGTTAATTTCTGATTTCAAATTTGAATTTCCCGCCGAAAACAAACCCAAATTCTGATGGCGAAATATTCTTGTGAAACAGTTACTAAAAACAAAATTCTTAAACTTACCTCAAAGAATTTGTGAAACTTACATTTATGCACAGTCTGACCGGTGATTTCACTGAAATTGGTAAGTACTGCTTTGCTACACCAAATTCTCAACCACCAAATTTCCCAACCAAATCGCAAACAAAAATGCCCAACCAAATTCTCAACCACCAAATTTCCCAACCAAGTTTCGCAACCAAATTTCACAACAAAAAGCCCAAATCAGATTTTGCAGCCAGAAATTTCAAAACAAGCACCAAATTTCCATTTTGCAGCCAGAAATTTCAAAACAAGCACCAAATTTTCCTTCAGATTGTCCATATTTCCTTGATACACTCTCTCTGCCCTGTATTTTTCAGGGTGCTTTGTTTACCTCCCCAAAATATGTACCCCCTAAAATCTGTACCTCCAAATCTGTACCCCCAAAATTTGTACCCCCAAAATGGTTTCTGTCCCTGAATTTTTTGCGCCCTGTATTATTATGCTTTATTTGCCACCCCCAAATTTGTCCCCCCAATTTGCCTCCCCCCAAATTTGCCCCCCCCCCCCTAAATTTCTTACCCCCCATTTTTTAGTCCGAAATGTTTTGCTCTTTGTATTTTCCATACATGTACATGTAACAGGGGGTCCGGGGCGTGCCACCACCCACTTAGTCCAGACCACCCCGGTCGGTCCCAATTTTGGGGGTGGCAAATAAAGCATAATAATACAGGGTGCAAAAATTCAGGGACAGAAACCATTTTGGGGGTACAAATTTTGGGGGTACAGTTTTGGAGGTACAGATTTTAGGGGGTACATATTTTAGGGGGTAAACAAAGCACCCTGAAAAATACAGGGCAGAGAGAGTGTATCGAGGAAATATGGACAATCTGAAGGAAAATCGTCATTTTAAAATTTCCACCACCGAATCGGCCGATTCTTGGGATAGTATTTCGGCAAGGCGATTCGGAGTTGATAAAGAGAGATGTAAGTGAAAGCACAATAGCACATTGAAGAAGCATCACAGACTGAAGAGCTGAAATCGTTGCAATCAGAAGGAAAATCGTTAGTTTCATTTATTTTTCCATAACTGAATCGGCCGATTCGCGGGATAGTATTTCGGCATGGCGATTCGGAGTTGGCCAAGAGAGATGTGAGTAAAAGCACAAAGCACATTGAAGAAGCATCACAGGTTGAAGAGCTGAAATCGTTGCAATCTGAAGGAAAATCGTTAGTTTCATTGATTTCCACAACTGAATCGGCCGATTCTCGGGATAGTATTTCGGCATGGCGATTCGGAGTTGATAAAGAGTGATGTGAGTAAAAGCACAAAGCACATTGAAGAAGCATCACAGGTTGAAGAGCTGAAATCGTTGCAATCTGAAGGAAAATCGTTAGTTTCATTGATTTCCACACTGAATCGGCCGATTCTTGGGACAGTATTTCGGCATGGCGATTCGGAGTTGGCCAGAAGAGATGTGAGTGAAAGCACAAAGCATATTGAAGAAGTATGACAGCCTGAAAACGTTCTGCCAAATGCACAAAATTCGGCGCCCACAGCGTTACCTGCCGGTGCGAACGGCTCGAACGGCTCCACGGCTCGAAGAAACCGAATTGCCGATGCGATGTGATGAAACAGGCAACAGGCGCGTATACAAATCGCCTCCCCAGAAAACGGAAACGGTCAGGACGTACGGTACGTTGTGGTACCCACTTTCGCGGGTTTTCTAATGTCACAAATCGCCTCCCAGAAAGTAGGAAAGTTGGAAAATCGCAAGTTACACCATAAGAGAAGGGAAATAAGCAGTACTAAGCGCTAGTCAGTGTCCAGTGCCCGTGTTCTCTTTTTAAGATGTGAATGGGAATCAGACATAGATCAGAATTTAGCAAGCGGTTTCTGTCAAATCGACCAAACATCGTGTTCTCGACGTGCTCCTCGTGAACACGACATTCCTTTTCATTCAGAATGCGTCTCCCAAGCGCATGATCCCTCAGGTCCCTATACTGACCGCAAAAGTGAGTTTCGAGACTGACTGACTTGAGCATTTGACATTTGCCTCTTCCGTAGCAGCATTGTCTCAGATTATCGTTAACCATAACCATAATAACTTTGTGCGCTCCTACTCTGATCTGTTACAGTTGTATAACCGCAGTGCTACTTGCAGTATTAGCCCCATCTGGTTTGTTGCCGCCCGTAGATCTGTCTCTCTGTTTTATCTGTATTACCACGGGTTTCGTCACTGTGATCTGAGCTTTTTGAGAGAGCCTGAACGTCGTAGTCTTAGAAATTCTCACGAGTTTTATGTTGGTATAACTGCTAGGACGGTTACCACTAGCTCTACGTTTTTCCCTTCAGTGGCTCGTTTATGGAACGCTCTTCCTGCTTCTGTTCCTAGTCTTGGTTTTAACGCTTTTGTCTGTTATTTGACGTCGTCTGAGTTCGTAGGGTTGCTGCGCAATCTTTCTGACACGTTTTATGTCCACAACTGTAAATTTTGTTGTCCGTCTGCGTGTTACGAGTTTTAATTTGTACATACTGTATGTTTTTTGTCTTTGCCGCTCGTTTACTGGTTTTACTGGTGTAGAGCAGACGGCATAAACATTGATTGATTGATTGATCGTTACTAACAGCCTAAAAGAAATTCCCAAATTTTTGTTCAGCAAAACGAACAGTTCACAAGAGTAAGAACTAGCATCGTTGCTTTCCTTGGTTTCCAGAATCTGTCTCTGGTCCCCTTTCGCAATCGGTCTCCCACAGCCCGGCTGTTTTCATTACGTCCACGAACGCGATGATAAAGGGTTGAAATAAAATAGCTGACCGCACGCACATTCGATAAACTTCATATTGCAGCGATCGCAGGCTATGATTTCGATAGCTTTCGATTGCATTATTAAGCACATCCAGACTCGACTCAGTCCTATAGGTAAAAAGTTACGGCGATGTTTTGAAGCTACACAGATTTGAAAACATTGTTTACGAACTGCTGACATGCAACACAAAAAGGAGAAATTAAGATAACCTACCACAGATACAAAACCACGTCAACCTCCAATCATTCTTTATAGATGGTGCAACGGAAGGAGGATTCACGTTCGGAGAACGTTGCGAATTATCGGCGTTACCGATATGCAAATTTTTTTTGCATTCGGTGATGTTGCTTGTTCTTGTGCATGTTTTCCTAATTTCCAAATTGTTGGGAAGCATTTTCCATTTTTTATATTTTCCATTTTCCAACTTTCCAACTTCTTGGGGAGGCGATTTGTGCCCGCCCAGATGAAACAATTTCGGGCAATAATATCGAATCGACGCTAAAATAATCGGAGCAAATCCGACGCGTTGTCGCATGAGCATCTTAGGCTACTTACTGTACGAGCCATATTCAAATACAAGCCTACTATTGTCATCTTTCCGACACGATGATATTCTGGCGTTACTCTCCCTCCAGCTATTAACACTGACTTGTAGATTTTTTCACTACTCATATCCTCAGACTTTTTCTCAATGTTACAAATCAAACAGAACCAGAAAAGTTAAAAATTTGATCGAAACATTCTGAGTTGAATGCTAAATATTTAGAGTTTCCTCCGTGTAAAGCATAGATTTCCGACAAAGGGCAGCTCGGTAATTTATTCTACTTAGACTTGGATTAAAGCTTTGGCTCAGGCTACCACAAAGGCTTACACTTACAGTACGAGTAGGCTTTTTTCTTTCAGGTTGGGTTTAGTAGGGTAGGTTTACCTTTAGGCCCAGGATATAAAATCAATATAAACTAAACCTAAGCTTACTGAATAGCATAAAGTTGCATAATTCGTGATTCACTGAAAGTAAAAGAGGCAGACTCAGCCGAAAGCCCGTCACCATGGTCTAAAATTCAAACGAAGGACTGAACCGGAGATGCAAAAGTTTGAATCTCTGATTTATGTCATTGCCCATGCCTACCTTCCTACTTGTTTCTTTCACCTTTCTAAATAAATTAAACTTCTCTTGGTTCCGCGCGGATGTGTCGCCCGCCACTTGGCGAACAAAAGCTTGAAGTTACTGATAAAAAAGCGAACCAAAAAGTTAGGTATAGCTGTAGCAGGCAGGAAGGTGGACACGACTGTTTTATGGAAACGGCGCACATATGACATTTAGGTGTTCCCACTAACTCAATCCGCATGTTTTCCTGCAGAATGTAGCATAGAATTGTAGCCAAGAGTCACATCTATTACGCCAGACAAAAAAACCCGACGAGCTCCACTCCAGTAACGAAAAAACAACTCTTAAACTAAGGAGAGTCGTTTTGCAATTTTTTTGTTCGCACCACCCTTACAAATCGTACCGACCGTAAGCTGCTCTAATGCAACTTAGCAGGGCCTGGTTTTCGACTGTGAAAAATGCGCAATGATTCTTCCTGTTTAGCGTATATGTTTTGGTAGGATTTCATGCTTTCGTTTTTCCGTTAAGCTGCGTTCATACTTGCCACAGCTACGCAGTGGCCATCCTGGATGGCGCTGCTAGGATGGCGCCCGCTTAGATGCGACGAATAAAAAGTATGAACGCGCGTTTTCCCACTACTGCTGGCAGCCGGCATCTCCGGCGGCTGCTAGGATGGAGTTGGCAGAGAGTTGAAAAATTTCAACTCGCTGCGGAGTGGAGAGTGTGGATGATGCCGTTTCTTGGTGATTCTCAACAGTTTTTTGTCCGGTTTTTTGCATTTATAAGCTCTTTATTGGTAGGAGAGTCCTTTGTTAGTGCGACCGACGCCCATTCTTTCTGTTTCAGTAATATTTTATCTTTTTATCTGTTTTTACCTAATAATAGGCCAATATTATTAGGTTTGCATATGAACCTAGGCTTTTCTAATGGGCAACCGCGCTAATTTATCATATTTTAGCAAAATACTTTGATATTATTTCCTGTTTCAGTCAGTGTGCTTGCATTATTGGCGCAAAATCTGAGAAATTCGTCATAATATGAATTCAGGCTGTCTGATTTCAAAATTAATAGGCCAAATGGTCGGTTTTTACCTGATAATAGTCGAGTCACCATCATCTGTAGAGTTTGGTGCTCTTATTGCTCGCCGTGAGCATTGGCGGAGACTAGGTTCGCTTATTTTAGTTGAAAATAGGGTAAAAAAGGTATCCTTGCGGTAAATGATTGATTTGCGTTGTTATTAGGTTGAAAATAGACGTTAATTTTTAGAGTGTTTCATACACGACAAAGCGATATCTTACTGAGGGCATATAAAACTTATGTCGCCCTGTAGTTGAATCAGGATCAGCAATTTGGAACCCTTACCTTTGTAAGGATATTGATGCCATTGAAAAAGTACAAAGATATTTTACGCGGAGATTATTTTATAGATGCGGCTGGTCTGAGAGACCATATTTAGAGCGTATTACAATGCTGGAACTCGAAACGTTAGAAAAACGAAGGGTAAAAACAGATTTAATACTATGCTACAAGATAAAAAATAGATTAATTGATTTGAACCCTAGTGAATTCTTTGAGCTTAAACAGCGAAAATCGCGCGGACATTCACAGATGATGAAAGTCCAGAGTAGTCGTATCAACGTAAAGAAGCATTTCTTTGCAAATAGAGTAGTTAACAATTGGAGTCTGTTAACGGAAGAGCAGGTGGCTGCTCGTTCGGTAGGTCTATTTAAAGACAAAATAACAATTAGTAATCGAGGATTGTGGTTTGCGTAAGTGCACTGCCAGCAAACCGCTTTGCACTGGAGCTTCTCTTTTGTCCTACATAGTTTCACTGCAAAAAGATGATCTGTCCGGTCTAAGAAGCCTTTGTCCGTGCGTGTTTGACTATCTGTGTGTTGTAGACGGAAATTCATTTTCAGTCACGTAGAATCACTTCAAACGTGTGTGAGTGATTGGAACAACTGCATAACGATCACTGGCTTCCAGAAAGCTTTTCCAACTCTAACTCCGACAGATGTTCAAAATTGTGCGTCTCTGTTTCGATTCCTTGGTGTGGCTTGTCAAGGCAGCAATGTTGATGTTGCTATCGCAGAAAATAAGTGCATTGCTGCGGCGGGAAAGCAGGACGAGGCCGATTTGCTGAAGTGCACGGACCCGACCCCCATCGATTGCTCGTAAATTGGTCCTATTCCCGTTTAATGAGCTGTTGTTGTTGCTTCTTGAAAAAGCATCTTGGGCTATAAAGCATGCACATTCGAGTCATGTAATCATGGCGTAGCCAGGAAAACGGGTGCAAATATTTAACTAACCTGGCTGACCAAACTAGCCTCTCCTCTGTCCTCTCTGAAATTATTCAGTCTATCGAAGACAATTAGCGGTTTTAGTGCATAATCTATGATTTCTTCTCATTTAGCCCGATTTTTCCTTCTACATCGACCTTCTAAAGCTATACCACCAGTACAACAATCTATAATATGCACTTCGATAATTATACGAGTTCTATTTTCAGGACTGAAGCCAAAACGACACGATGCATTGGTGAAGTTGTGAAGATAGAGTGTGGTGCTGCCGCTGGAACGCTTTCCTGCCAAATGTACAAAACATTGTATGAAGTGCAGCAGCAGTTCCACAGTTGCACTGTCGATTGTCAGTACAGCAAGAGCGGCACGGCTGTCTTATCCGTCTTCACTATCTCCTTTGCTCTTCTTATGAGCGTATTTTGACAGAAAATTCACTCTTCTCACACAACCGTATCTGTGTACCTCCTCTGTTGTAGCCCATAGGTGTCAATACTTCACTAAATAAAGGAAAAGCAATTTCAGCTTTGTTTTTGCTGTCAACTAAAATGCCACCTCGCTGACACCCTAATTCTTAGCTGCGCTTGGCTTCTGTTCTTCAGACAAGTGCCACGAGAAGTGTGTGCGTGTGTCAGTCGCTCGCTGAATAAAAAGTTCGGGTTGCAACTACGGTCGCCAAAAATCGGCGCCCAATCGATGCGAAGTTCACCAGTGAAATGCCACACACGATCGGCATGAGTACCCATTGCGTATATTAGTGTTTCTAGTGTATCGGGTTTTTCCGTAAATATGCTCATTGTCTTGTTTTAGGTTTTGGCAGTTTTTGCCCCTCCACATTGAAACCGAAAAAAAGCCCATGGGCGGAAACTTCATTTTACCGCCTTTTTCTTTCAATGTAATGTCAGTGTAATGTAATGCTATTTGTCAATGAATATTATCAATAGCATAGCATTTATCACTCACTGTTTTGCGTTTTGCCGCAATTTGCCTTGTTTTTCGTAACATTCTTTGCTTGCTTTCGCGGATTTTGCATGTCAAAACTGCCAATTTACGCGTTCGAGAGGCACAAAATGTTGAAACCAAAAATAAGCCCAGGTCAGGTAGGCTTATTTTTGGGGGCTTATTTTCGAAAAAACCCAGTAGATCATTTTTGGCCAATTTTTCGTTTCAAACGGGCTAAAGTCCTGGGGTTTGCACAAAGATTGTTATACAGGGTGTGTCAAAAAAAAACAACCCAGCAGATTTTTTGCAGTAGCAACCGCAAATCTCAACCAATTTGAATGAATCCTGCTTTAAATGAAAGATAAATAAATTCTTGAAAGACTGTTATAGCTTTTATTAAGATGCGTTGCTTAGTTCCTGAGATAATTGCTTTCAAAATCAAAACAGAGATTTTGGCAGTGCACAACAGAGATTAAAACAACCCAGCAGATTTTTTACTGTAGCAGTCGCAAATCTCAACCGATTTCAGTGAGTCCTATTTTATATGAAAGACAAATTAATTCTTGAAAGTTTGGTGAAGCTTTTATTAAGATATGATGCTTGGTTCCTGAGATATTTGCACTCAAAGTCAAAACAGATTTTGGCTATGAACAAGAGCGATTTTAAATTATTCTGTTGTACTTCATAATATAACCGATTCCTACTGCTCAGGGCTAACGTAACGAGTTTTTTCTGGTGCCACACATGCTTGGTTACTTCATTTGTAAAAGTCTTGTTGCCCCTCAGCAGTAGGAATCCGTTTTGTTGTGAAGTGCAACGGAATCGCTCTTGTTCACTGCCAAAACCTCTGTTTTGAGTTTGAAGGAAAATATCTCAGGAACTAAGCATCGTATCTTAATAGGGCCTTCATCAGTCTTTCAAGAATTTATTTATCTTTCATTTAAAGCAGGATTCATTCAAATCGGTTGAGATTTGCGGTTGCTACAGCAAAAACTCTGCTGGGTTGTTTTTTTTTGACACACCCTGTATTTATGCTCATACATGCGCATGGTCAGCGGGTCAGGGGGGACGGCCAGTGTGGTGCACTTTTTATCTAGGTAACTAGGTAACTAGGTATACCTAGTATTACCTAGTTAATATTTGGGAAAAGTACCTAGATTTACTTTACCTAGTTGCTGGTTACTCTATTTTACCTAGTTTTACTTTACCTAGTTTTAAATCCATATAACTAGGTACTTCTAGGTAAAACAAGTTTACCTAGTTTGATATTTTCAGTTTTACGTGGCTTTTTCAGTCAGCAAAACCTTCAAATTTCTGGCTTTCCCACAATTACAGTGGCCCAGAGAATTAATTTCTGACTTATTTGATCAATAAAATACGAATATTTACTTGAACTGTGTTAAATTTCGTAAATTTTAACTCCACTAACTTCATCATTGTTCTGTTGAACCCAAAATAATGTATGTATATGTATGTATGTATATTTATTTGTCAGCATACCATATATAACATATGTAAGGAGATAACATTCTAGCATACACAAGGCAGCTGACGGGAGATTGATACATGTAGATTTACTCAACCCCCCTCCTAAGAAAGCGATACAAATTTTCATTATACAAATTTTCATTTAATATATAATGTTTTGACTTGATTTCTAGCGGTTTAGGTTTACCTAGTAATACCTAGTTTTTCTGGGCTTTACCTAGTATTACTTTACCTAGTTTCTTAGCTGAGAACTTTACCTAGTATTACTTTACCTAGTTTTTTAGGTGACAACTTTACCTAGTATTACTTTACCTAGTTTTAAATTTTCAAAATGCACCACACTGGGGACGGCCAGGTCTCCGTGCCCAGTGGCCTGGATATAGGTGCAAATTTTCGGTGAGAAATTCAAATTTTGGCGGGACGTTTAATTTTTTGCCCAAAATTTTGGCTAAAAACACGAAATTTTCGCTTAAAATTCTTAAATTTGCGGTAAAAATCAAATTTCTGACAAAAAATTGCCAAAAAACCGCTTTGGCAATTTTTGTCGAAAAATTTATTTTTACCGCAAATTTTTTAATTTTAACCGAAAATTTCGTATTTTTAGCCAAAGTTTGGGCAAAAATTTAAATTTCCCGCCAAAATTTGAATTTTCCAACGAAAATTTGCCATTTCCGTTTTACCTTTTCCATATATGGTAATGGTACCACCTGAGGCCTCGATCGAAGGTGTACCATATAAGGAAGTGGTACCATATATGGTACCACTTAAAAGATGATCGAGAAACGTTTTTTCGATATTTTCATTGTGATGATAATCGTTTGAAGCAAGCTTGTTTGTTTGTTAGGTTTGAACCCTAAACTTATTAACTGTGCTTGTTATGTAGCTAGGGCAGTTACCCACCTGTCTGCACATGCGGGCTAATGTACGTCTTACCATGTGAATTTTACAGCTAGTTTTCTATGTCGCGTTCCGTGGGGAAATTGGCGGATAATCGATGAAATACGGCGATTTGACGAGAGCGCGTAATCTGAGGTAGCATGCAGTAATTAGTTATTCGTATGTTGGCGCGATGGTGTGTAAAATCATCTGGAAGTCAAAAGCGGTTGCTTGATACCACATTCGATAATCTTTATTAAAGGTATACAATTTGAGTGCGCACCCGATTTACAACACCTGACTACAGGCAGAAAATGCGTAATCTGGGGTAGAACATAAATATAGCATGCGGTAATTAGTTGTTGATGTGTAAAATAATAATCAGGAGATCGAAAGCACTCGTTCGATACCAGATTTGATTGTGAGTTTACAAAATTTACAATCGAAGTACTCAAACCTGAACCACACTGATTCCTGCCCCTGCCATTCAACCTTCCGGCACGCTTATAAAAAAACTACCCCGGCTGCCTAACACCTATTTCTTTGAATTAAGCTTATGTCTAGCTGAGGAAGCAAGTTTAGGTAATTGGGGGGGGGGGTGAAAGTGCCGAGAATCGAGGAAACGAACTTTCGCGAACTCGGTAATATCTGATCGGCGCAAAAATCAAATAGGCGCAAATATACTTTTTACTTTTTTACTCCTCTTCTGCGCAAATCAATTTTACGTGAGTGAGACCCTTCCACACGACTGTTTGGTGGTTGCAAAAAATAGAAACGTCGCAAAAGTTTTATAGAAGCAACGTCTCTTCGAACTTTTGTGATAAACTGATCAAGCTTTTGGCAGGATTAATTCCCATTAGCTTTATATATTTCTTGAAGATACTGGTTTATAGAAAATTGGTTTCATTTACTGAAGGAATTTTCTGTTTTTTCGCACCGTCATCGAAAGAATTTTATTATAAGCTTGCTAACAGTTTTCGTACCAAAACCATATACGCTAAATAGAAGACGATGTAGCGCATCTATTTATGCTGAGAATATTGTACCTGAACGGTCCCAAAGAGCAGCTTATGGTCGGTACGAATTGGTCTGATTGACACTAAAATGTCACTTAAGCTGCGTTCATACTTGCCGCAGCTACGCAGTGGCCATCCTGGATGGCGCTGCTAGGATGATATCCAAGATGGCCGCCCTGCCTAGCAGCGAGTAGGAAACATAAAAATAACAAAATAATTCGAAATTTTTTTGTAGAGTTTTCGTTTGTTTTTGATATCAACTTATTCTTTGTGCTAGGCTGACTCAGGAAAAATTAACTTTTGAGTAGAATTTCTTTGTTTCTGAAATAAACACGCAAACAAACTTGGCCCCAGTAGGAGGAGTGGTAGTTAGGGTTGTCTGTCATTCTACGTTTGATATGTTCCCCATCTAAGGTCAAAAGTTGTTTTTGCAGGTTGTGCTCAGTCTTATTAGCTTGCTTGCCAATCAGGTCCCGGTTTTAATGCAGAATTTCCTTGTTTATTGAGTTTCATGCTAGTTTAACTGTTTATCATTGTTTCTTTTCCTCCTGATTGATTATAAATGGGTATGTTTTAGCAAAGATGCCTAGAGTAATCAGCAAAAATAAGAAAGGAGCAGTCATAGCTCACCAACTGCAGCAAAACATTCGAAAAAGACGGTCTAAACAAGGTCGAAGGCCGTACATTTGCAAAGCCAACCTGTCCAGATGGGAAGAGGGAGAATTTCATAAATTGGCCAAGGACCTAGTGGAGAAAGATGAACAGCGGTTTTTTGACAATTACCGGATGTCTCCTGAGCGCTTCAGAGAGCTTGTTGCTTTGGTCACTCCACATTTGGCACACGCTCAGACCCACCGCTTTCCGATTTCTCCAGATGAGAGACTGTTGATAACATTAACGTAAGATTATTCTTAGTTTTTGGAAGCATATGGTTCTCGTAGTATGGGTACATACAGGTCTCTGTAGATTTACGACAGGTTGCAGCGTTTTTAGCTGTGGGTAACTACCAAGATGAAAACTCTGTTAGTGTGGATCAGCAATTATGATAGGGCAAACCTCCTTGACTATTCCTTTGGGAGTTTGAGGGCATGTTTTACCTATTACAGCCAGGTACTTAACGCCGTTTATGGTACCGACACCATATAAGGTGCCGGTACAGACATGGGCTAGCATTTCGGCTGAGGGGGGGGTAGAATTTTCAATTCCTGAAAAAACCTAGGAAAAAACCGACCCAACAGCCCTGGTCTGGCCTAAGTCGGGTGGGGGGGCAGACCCCCCAGACCCCCTGTTACATGTATGGTCGGTACCATAAACGGCGTTAAGTGCCTGACTGTATTACGTCTCTAGCATCAAAAATTTCTCGCCCTGGTCGGGCAGCGGCCTGGCAACCCAACCAGACAACTTCAAAATTTTACACCCCCTTTGCAAAATCCTGGATACGCCACTGGACAAGCTGCAAATACTGTAGGTAGCAGTAGTCGGTTTCAGAATCTTGGCTCATGGCTTATCATTCCGACGCACGGCAGCCACGTTCCGATGTGGATTGTCAACTGTTTGTTCGATTTTCAACGAAACGTGCCATTCCATTTGGACCGCTTTGTCAGCATGCACGGCAGCCACGTTCCGATGTGGATTGTCAACTGTTTGTTCGATTTTCAACGAAACGTGCCATTCCATTTGGACCGCTTTGTCTGCAACCTATGTTCCTTTCTGATGTGTCTAGGCATGTGTAAAACGCTGTATTAGTAGGCCGGCCGTCTCTGTGTGTAATTGAGCACTGTAGTTTTATGCACTGTGTCCGTCGGTGCCAACCTGGCACGCAAAAAGCGTGGGGCCGGACGTTGGCGCCGAGAACAAAGAGCGGCTGATTGCATGCTGAGCGGCACGTACACTTTCTTCACTCCTCTCCCCGTGCCTGCTAGTGTGCGGTAGGCCTTTCTCTAGTGTGTAGCCTGGGCCGGTACATTGTGGGATCCAAGCCCGCGTTGTTCATCTGTGTGTTGGTTTACTGTGAAGTAAACGCCTCGTTGCTTAGCTGCCTCAGCACCATGGTTGATCGGGTAGGACGAGTGCAAGAGAACAACAAGAGACAAGCAAAAGACTACACCCCGATGGAACAGTGACGACGCGTGTGCGATTCAAAGCCCAGCCGGCCTGCCACTGCCACTGAGGGAGCCTCCGCCACTGCCACCGAGTGAGTCGGTTTTCTACAAAACGTCTCAGTACTGACTACTGAGGGAGGACAAGCGTTCGTCTCGTTTCGCCCTGGAGGGTGAAGGATCGTGCTTCTCGTTTCACTCCGGAGGGTGGAGCAGCATGCGTCTCATTTCGGGAGAATCTGGAGGAAAATCGTGCATCGTGGAGGAGGAGCCGTGGGCCCAGTCGCTATGGACAGATTCGCTGACATCGCGCAAGCAGAGGAGATGGCGCGCCTTGATGCTGCCAAACTGATGGGAGGTCTACATGAGTGGATCGGCGCGGCCAGTCAGGACCGGAATCACCGCAGAGGACTGAAGGGGCAGAGAGGAGGCCAGGAGCGCCATCCCCAGCCTGCTATACCTGCTAGAGATTCTGAGTCTGACACGGAGAGGGAGTCAGACGCAGAGGGAGTCTGCGCAGCCTGTGGCAGACATGGTCACAGAGGAAACACAAGATCGTGCAGGGTGAGGGATCGAGAGTGCCGCACCTGCCAGAGAGTTGGCCACTTCGCCAAGATGTGCAGACCAAGACCGCCGAACCAGCCAAGAAGTCATGGGAACCGAGGTAGGCCAGAGGGAGACCGATGCAGAACGCCAACCAGTGGAACGCTGCCTTCCTCTCTGAGAGCCAGACTGGTAGACCACTACAGCAGCTCAGATTGACGGTAGATGAACACCTTTAGAAGAAAAGAGTGGTTTATGTGTCTAGGCATGTGTAAAACGCTGTATTAGTAGGCCGGCCGTCTCTGTGTGTAATTGAGCGCTGTAGTTTTATGCACTGTGTCTGTCGGTGCCAATCTGGCGCACAAAAAACGTGGGGCCGGAGGTTGGCACCGAGAACAAAGAGCGGCTGATTGCATGCTGAGCGGCACATACACTTTCTTCACTCCTCTCCCCGTGCCTGCTAGTGTGCGGTCGGCCTTTCTCTAGTGTGTAGTGTAGCCTGGGCCGGTACATTGTGCGATCCAAGCCGGCGTTGTTCGTCTGTGTTGGTTTACTGTGAAGTAAACGCCTCATTGCTTAGCTGCCTCAGCACCGCGGTTGATCAGGTAGGACGAGTGCAAGAGAACAACGAGAGACAAGCAAAAGACTACACCCGGATGGAACACTTTCCCCTCAACCGCTGCTGACTGGCGAAAGGTTGTGGACCAGTTCGAGAGGCAGTGGCACTTCCCAAACTGTGTTGGTGTGATCGACGGCAAGCACGTGGCCATTAAGAAGCCACCTGGAGCCGGATGTCATGTTCTTGTATAACACACAGGACTTAGTAGAAGTTTTATAAAACACAACACAAGCCAGTAAGGTGAATACAAAACCAAAACAATGATCAGGCAAGTGAATGTTACAAAAGAACGCATACAGTATCAGAAGCTGTGCGCCTTGTCACCTCCCCAATCAGTTTGAGCTTTCCCGTATTGATAAACAGAGTGACAACACGAGAACTTCTTGGGTTTGGTCAAGCATGGTGAACGACGAGGAGAACCAGGTCCGAATTGAGATTCTTTCAGAACTTGGCGATTTGACCGTTTAGGCTTGGGCTCACTACGAAACGGCTTTGCTTCATTTCTAGTTTCTGCCTGTTGATCAGCCGTTGCCGTTGGGCTTAGCTCATAGTCATCTCCAGGATCAACGTCTTGCTCAGCGCCATAACGTGGACGAAGCTGTTCAATGTGTCAGCGCCAAGTTGGACCTTTAGGCCAAATGCGAACATTGAAGGATCTGGTGCCGAAGACCTTGGTTACAGTAGCCGCGATCCAGCGGGGGTCCTTGTCTTTCTTTGGTCCACAGTACAGAGCATAGCATGGAGCACCAATCGAATAAGTGTAGTTCAGTGTGGCCACAGGATGCATGTGTTCTTTAACTTGTGATTTGGTGGCTTCCTTGGCCTGCATGCCCTGAAGGATATGAGCTGGAGAGGGCAGGAGAGCGTCTATCTTGCATCGAATTCGGCGTCCATTTAGTAGCTCACTTGGCGAAAAACCACTGGCAAGAGGTGTCTGCCGGTACTGCATCAGGAACTGCTGAACTGCTTGTTTTGGAGCCAACGAGTTTTTCTTGAGAGCTTGTTTGAAGCTTTGAATCAAACGTTCAGCAGCACCATTCGTCGCTGGATGGTAAGGAGCTCCAGTCAAATGCACTATGCCTCTCTCTCTGCACCATGCTTGAAACTCCTCAGATAGGAAAGCTGCTGCATTGTCTGACACGATCGTGTGGGGGTAACCAAAATGAGCAAAGTCTTGCTCCAGCAGATCTGTGGTAGCTTTTGCAGAAGTAGAAGTTGTTGAATGAATACAAGGGTACTTTGAATATGCGTCTACCAACACCAACCAGTTGCTGCCCATGAAGTTGATGGCGTGATCGATGTGCAGCCGGCTCCATGGCTTTTCTGGCAACATCCAAGGGTGATTTGCCACTTTACTTGGTTGACGTTGGTGCTCAGCACATGATGTGCAGGAGTGACTTAAGTCTGCAATGTCAGCGTCGATTCCAGGCCAATAAACAGCTGTGCGTGCTAGCTGCTTCATGCGCTGCATTCCAAAGTGTCCCAGGTGTAGGATTTGAAGAACGCTCTTTTGTAAGCTTCTGGGAACAACTACCCTTGACCCATACAGTAAACATCCATGACATGTAGAAAGGGAGTCCGATAGCCTTTTGAATGAGTTCACTGTGAAGTTTCGGTTCTCACTGCAGTCAGACTTCTCATTGTCTGCAGTGTCACTTTCCTGACTGCACACCTTGGCTTCTCCATTTGGCCAGCCCTCATGAGTGAAACGCATGACAGTTGAGATGATCGGGTCTTTAGCACTCTCTTTGGCCATAACACCAGGATCAGTTGGACTCATCTGAAGACTCACTGTCTTGATCATGCAGACTGTGTCCACATCTTAGTAACTTTCTGCACCATCAAACTTGGTGTCAGGTCCACATGGAAGACAGCTGAGAGCATCTGCATTACCATGTTGAGAAGTGCTTCGATACTCGACGTCATAGTTGTACTGACCAAGCATAAGAGCCCATCGTGCCAGTCTGTTGACTGCCATGGAAGGAGTACCCTTTGAGGGATCGAAGAGCGAGAGAAGTGGCTTGTGATCGGTTACCAGAATGAAACGACGTCCATATAGAAACTGGTGAAACTTCTTTAAGCCAAAAATGATCGCGAGAGCCTCTTTCTGGATTTGGCTGTACTTGCACTGTGCTGCAGATAGTGTCTTTGATGCATTGGCGATCGGTCGCTCACTGCCATCAGCATAGCGGTGAAAAAGAACCACACCAATCCCAACGTTTGATGCATCACAAGAGATTCCAATTGGAAGAGAAGGATCGAAGTGTGCAAGCACCGTGTCAGCGCATAGAAGATCCTTGAGCATCTGAAATGCTCCTTGTTCTTCTGCGCCCCATCTCCAACTCTCACCTTTTCGCATAAGACGATGCAGAGGTTCTGTGATTGATGACAGATTTGGTAGAAATTTCCCATAGAACTGGACTGAACCAAGAAATGATCGAAGAGAAGATACATCTGAAGGTGGTGGCATTTGCACAACTGCATTGACCTTTGGCCCTTTTGCGATACCATCACGAGAGAGAAAGTGACCCAGGTATTCAACAGTTGACTGTGCAAATTGGCACTTTTCTAAGCGACAGCGAAGACCATTTTCATCTAGACACTGCAAGAGACCACGCAGATTCTTCAGATGTTCAGCTGCACTTGAGCCACTGACAAGAATGTCATCTAGGTAGACAGCTACACCAGGAAGGTCGTGTGTGAGCTGCTCCATGATTTCTTGAAAGTACCCTGGAGCTGAGCTGATCCCAAAAGGTAGGTGAAGCTGTAGTAGTGCTCCACGGTGTGTGCTCAGTGCAAGTTTCTTTTGAGATTCAATGGCCAGCGGAATCTGGTTGTAGGCATCTGCTAGGTCAACCTTCGAAAAACCATACCCTCCTGCTAGTTTGCGCATGAGATCCTCAGGAAGAGGTATCGGCTGACGATGAACATCCAACTGCTGGTTGACCGTGACAGAGTAGTCGCCACAAACTCGAAGTTTTGCTTTGGTTTGCCCGGGAAGTAGCGCCTTTCTAATAGGATCTACTGGTGTGCCATACGCTGTGAATTGAGTTTTTTTCCAGACTCCTCGATTGATGCCGGCTTCATAAGCTTGGATGAGGTCTTCCAGAAGTGCAAAAGGCACTGGCCTAGGCTTGCAGTAGACCGGTTCTGCATCTGGTTTGAACTTGACCTCCAACTCAAAATCTTTGAGACGTCCCAGCTCAGGTTTGAAAAGGTTTGGAAACTCTTTACACAACTGCTGACATGCATCTCGCAGTGATTGGTCAACGGTGTTCTCATGGATTGAAGACACCATCCTGTTTGAACCAGCTGCATCAGAAGTGCCCAGAAGTGCATTGATAGAAATTCCCAGTTCCTTGATTCCAACACGCCCAAGCAAGTTTAGTCTTGGCACTGTTGAGATGATAAACTTGAGCTCCTTGGCAACAGTTGGTTTGGCTGAGCTGGCTGTCTGAGGACTTGTGAGTGCACGAAACGTACCTAACACTGGCAGAGTGTGTTTTGATGCTGACTCGAACTTGCCATCGATAGCTTCTAGTTCAGGTTTGCCGATTTTGATCCAGTTGTCCTTTGAAATGAAGCTGTCACCTGCACCAGTATCTGCTTCTTCTAACTGCTTCTTTCCTTCGCCACACGAGCTGCATCTTCAGTTTCGATGGCAACCTCAATAGCACGCGCGAATGAGAGCTCATCATCTTTGATCTTGAACAATGCCTTGAGCACTGCTTTGTTGTTGACTGAGCAGATGAAACGAGTACGCATCGCCTCATCCAGTGGGTCTTTGATTGAGCCGAAGTCACAGGTGACTGCATCTTGCCGAATTCTAGCTGCTAGTTCATGAACAGTCTCACCTGGCTTTCGCTGCATGCCACTCCAAAATCTGAATCTTTCTCGCACAGTGAATCGCTTTGGATGAAATTGGTCCAACATGAACTTTGATATGTCATCGATGGTCAGATAGTTGATGTCTTTGGGCGGTTTCTGCTGTGATGCGAGATTGGACAACAACTTGTACACGACAGAACTCTGGTTGGTCAGGAAAACTTGTGCTCTCTTCTCTGGGGGAACTGAATGAGCACTCAGAAACGTTATGAATCGCGACCAGTAGTCCGTCCACAACTCTGCTGTTGAATCAAATGCTTCGAATTTTGGAATTGTCACACTGAGCGTTTTCGTACTCTGCATAGGTGTGACATCCGCACCATTGTCCAACAAAGCTGTGGTGAGTAGTTGTAGTTGTTGCTGCATCATCTGCACTTGTTGTTGCTGCTGTTGATGTATCAGTAGTGTCTGCTCTTGTTGTTGCTGTAGCAGTTGCAACAGTTCGCCTTCTGACATTGTTAGCACGCTGGGCGCTGACTTAACACAGTCGGAAGGTCACTCACTGACTTCAGTCGCTTGTACTGAGTTGAACACACCGCTGTTGAGTCAGCGTTGCTGCGTAGAGTCGAAAGTAGCACCGGCGTCGCCAAAGAAGCTCTGTCGTGTTCTTGTATAACACACAGGACTTAGTAGAAGTTTTATAAAACACAACACAAGCCAGTAAGGTGAATACAAAACCAAAACAATGATCAGGCAAGTGAATGTTACAAAAGAACGCATACAGTATCAGAAGCTGTGCGCCTTGTCACCGGAAGCGAGTTTTTCAGCTACAAAAAGTTTCATTCCATGGTTCTTATGGCCGTGGCAGATGCGTCCTACCGGTTTATTTATGTCAACACCGGTGGTAGCTATGGTAGAAACAGTGACGGCGGTATTTTTCGGAACTCAGACCTGGGCCAAGCAATCGTTGGAAAAAGACTGAACCTGCCAGAGTGGATTGAACTTCCAGGAACTGCTATGAAGATGCCGTTCATGTTCGTTGCTGATGAGGCGTTTCCACTGAAAGAGAACATCATGCGTCCATTTCCTGGTACTGCTCTGACGGACAAAATGCGCATTTTCAATTATCGTCTCAGCCGGGCATGCCATATTTGTGGAAAATGCCTTCGGTATCCTTGTCGAGCGTTTTCGCAGCCTGAGGGCGGCTATCGAAGCTAAACCGGAAAACGTGGACTGTATTGTGCAGGCGTGTGCGGCCTTATCTTTCAAATACTTTTGGGCACATCCAAAGTGCCCTTATCTTTCAAATACTTTTGGGCATGACCGAAGTGCCCTTATCTTTCAAATACTTTTGGGCATGACCGAAGTGCCCTTATCTTTCAAGTATTTTTGAGCTGGACCGAAGTGACCATATCTTTCAAATACTTTTGGGCACGACCGAAGTGCCCTTATCTTTCAAATACTTTTGGGCAGGACCGAAGTGCCCTTATCTTTCAAGTATTTTTGGGCAGGACTGAAGTGCCCTTATCTTTCAAATACTTTTGGGCACGACCGAAGTGCCCTTATCTTTCAAATACTTTTGGGCAGGACCGAAGTGCCCTTATCTTTCAAATACTTTTGGGCAGGACCGAAGTGCCCTTATCTTTCAAATACTTTTGAGCAGGACCGAAGTGCCCTTATCATTCAAATACTTTTGGGCAGGACCTAAGTGCCCTTATCTTTCAAATACATTTGGGCACTAATCTGTCTGGGGTCTGTTGTCCTAGCGGCTTGCAATCGGCTAAGTCATCAACAACTTTTATTACCACCGTACAGACTAATAAATAAAGGTGGCAGATCGTAGGCCGCCCGTCAGAGGCTCTGCTTCACGCACACACTGACTCGAGATAAGGCAGCAACTGGGCCATGCTGCGCAGGTAACGTAACTGGCAGCATAATTTACATGCAGCTGGGCGGCGGGCCACTACATTGTATCTCACATCCTATGCTCCTACACACATATACAAAAGAGCTGTGGCTGAGTGCCTAGCTACAGACATATCAACCACCCTTTTCTTTCTTGAGCAAGGACATTGAGCTTCTAGTCTTCTCGGCACATGGTGAGCTTTGATGGCTGTACTTAGCGTTTGGGACACGTTGACGCTTGCACTTCCCATCTGCTCCAACCTTGCCTGAGGGATGGGCCAGAGAGATTTGACCGGGTCTGCGATCTGGCCATCGACCTTTGACTTTGCAACACTGCTGAATGGTGGTCCGACCTCCAGCTTTTTCGCATTTGCGCAGTAGGTGTCAGCAGCTCTTAGGGATGGCAAGAGATCCATCATACCCAGGATGCTGTGGCAACTGGCATCCAACTGGGTGGCGCTCCTTTTCTGCCAAATCGATGCTGGGAAACGGCGCACCTCAGGAACCGGCCGAGCCTTGGCTTCCTGACAGGCAGCAGAAAACCGGTGTTGTGTAAACCGGCGCCAGCTCAGCTGAGAGGAGAGAGTTCCTTGCCATCGGTTCTTCCATCTGTGCTCCCTAACTGGTCTTTCCATTCACTTCTTGGCACGTTGCAGGCTCGTTTGTTTGTAGTGTTCCTTCTCCTGGCTAGCACAGGAATAGCTGGCAGTGTTGCTGCATGGAGGCTTGAGCTCCTTGTCCTGGCATTGGCAATCACTCGCTCCTGTCTGGCTTAGCGCAGCAAGAATGGCAACAGCTTTCTCGGCTCTGTCTTTGGTGCTCACAAGTTGTGTGAAAGTTGACACGTCCACCATCGGCGTCAACGATGTGCGGCTCTGTGTCGCTTGAACGGCAGTGTTAGCTTCTCCTGCTGCTTGAGGCATGGCCGTTTCTGCGGTGTTTTTTCCCACTGTGGGAATTTAGGCTTTACCCAAAAGACCGTGTCGGCAGGCGAATCTGCACTGTCCAGAGTACAGAAAAGACAGGAACCTTGCTGCTGATCTGCACTGTCCAGAGTACAGACAAAATCCTCTTCTGAGACGAGGTCGTCCGCCTCTGAGTAGCACGAATTCCGGGAAGTTATCCACCTCCGATTTGCCTTGCGTTGGTTCGAATTTGGCGTCGTCAGTTTGATTAACAAGGCTCGTTTCGTTACCATGGGACAACTGCAACCAAAACCTCATTGTCCTCATTGCACCCATGCCACTCACGCAAATTGGTAGAGCAGAATGGCCATTCGAATCTCGATTATCCTTACACTGCTGTCTGGCTTGTATGGCTTAGAATGTAAGGGCTGATTTACTATATTCCCTCATCCTAACAAACTGGTAGTCACTCTGTTTATCCGATTTTTGATTTTTGCTTTGATTTTTGCTATTGTCTTTCAGTTATTTCGTGATTGTCTAGCGTATGTACAGTGTTAGCCAAAAAAGACCGTGTGGCCATTTTTTCGAATAATTTCAAATGGCCACCATTCTGTCAATTTTCAACCGAATGAAAAGATTTTTGGCACGATTATTATTATTTGGTAGGATTTTGTTTTGGCCAAGTCCAAGCCTGCTATCCTTCTATAGCCTCCAGTTATGCCCTTCCGAAATCAACGGACCCGAATTTTCAGACGTCAATTTTGAAAGCAAATATCTCACGAACCCTTCATCGCCGCATCGTTGGCTCAGTGGGTAGCTTGCTGCCTCTGACTCACGGCGGCCCCTGCATCCCTAGCGGTTGTAGTGGTTCATCCTCTCGGCGCGGCAAGTTTCTTGCTGCAAAGAGTTGGTCGTCGGCACAACGCTCCACCCAGGCCACCGAAAGCTGGTTACAGCGAGTAGATAAAATGGGAACCAACTGGATCTGCCATTGCACCGAAGAAGCTCCTACAGCATGCCAACTTGGAGAAAGATCAATGACGTCAAGTGCTGGCTGAGACGATACAACAAGGCCAATACCGGTATAGTGCCTGCTGCCTGGCGGCAGTGGACGCTGTCAGCACCTTGACGTCAATGCGCTAGGCGCTCTCTTAGTGCCTGGCGCCCAACAGCATGGCTTGAGTGGCTTGGCAGTGAAAGAAGGGCAAACGTCCGAGATGACGATATCTGGGGTAATGAAATGGACCGCGCAGGTCTGATCATAGGGCTGTACATCGTATGGCCCCCCGCCAGATCGGATCGGATCGGATCGGATCGGAACCCTTCATCGGATCTTTCCCACATTTTGCAGGCTAACCAATCTTTATACGGGCTTAAGAACTTGAAGAGCTGAGCTTTCTAGCACGACCGGTTAAAATCTGGCGTATTTTTAGTTTCAGTCATGGTAAATAATTAGCATTCTCAAAAATGAGGGTGTTATCCATTGCACAGAACCTTCCGTTCCCTTTACTTGTCACTGTACTGTACATACAGTATAGATAAAAAAAATGTCCCATGGCTTTTTCGGCCTTTACTCAAACGTTTCGTTCTCAGTCACTCCTTTACCGATTTGGCTCAAATTTTCAGCAAAAATTAACAACATGGTTGGCTAAATATTCTGCAAGTTTGGTGCGAAAATTCTAACGGAAAAAAATTTTTTAACGCAAAAGTGAAAATCACAGTGGTCTTTGTAAATTCAAATTTCCAGCGTAATTATGAAGCTATCGCTTAGATAGTTGCAGAAATGATCGGGTGGACATTTGGTCATAACAAGTTCAGACGGCAGTCCTCTGGCTTAAGAGGCAGTAAAATTGGGGAATTTCAAAAACATGATCGAAAATCTGATAGTTAAGAAATCTGTACATTCTGGAATCAAAGCACTGAATCAGTTGTTAAGCCTTTGTAACCTACAGCCAATCAAATGTATCCAAATTTGGATACATTTACGCATTTTGCGATACTTAAAGTATCGCATCTGCGATACATTTCAGAAGTATCGCCGATACTTTTGAGTTTACGATACTTTTACTAAGGGCCAAAACGCGGCCAAAATATGTGCGATACTTTCCAAAAAGTATCGCAATTTGGCCAGAATAAAGTCGACAAAATTCCTGTGTATGTATCGCGGCGGTCTATACGATACTTTCGGCTCAAATCAAAAACAAGTTGTACTACTCCTGTAGGAGTAGGTAGGTTACAAAGGGTTAATCAACACAGATTGTAGCAGGAAGTTTGACAAATGGATGGACCTGATATATAAAATCTGTTCCACATCATAGAAACTTCTCCACAGTGTTTTTAGAAAATCGAAAATCTTCTGAATTGTCATTTCACCGGTTTTACGAAGAAAAGTCACATTTTGTCATGTATTTGAAATTGCCCAATTTTAGTGCCCCTTAAGCCAGAGGGCTGCCGTCTAAGTAAGTAATTTTTATTCAAAAATAAACAGAACAGAAATGCCCAAGACTGAGACCAAACAGATAGGGTTGGGGATGGGCCGCTAAACGGCCACTAACACCCTACCCCGATAAAATCTACTAAGATCGGTATTACAGAGAGCGTTGCGGAAGGCGCGTGCGGAGCGCAAATTAACTGTTTCATTTGGTAAGGAGTTCCAAATATTTATTACTCGAATGGCAAAGGAATATTTTCTTATATCAAGCCTAGACTTCGGTAAAATGGTCTGAATATGTTATGACCAAATGTCCGCCCGATCATTCCTGCAACTATCTAAGCGATAGCGCCGTAATTACGCGGGAAATTTGAATTTACACAGACCACTATGATTTTCACTTTTCCGTTCAAAAAAATTTTTTTCCGTGGAATTTTCGCACCGAACTTGCAGAATATTTAGCCAACCATGTTGTTAATTTTTCCTGAAAATTTGAGCCAAATCGGTAAAGAAGTGACTGAGAACGAAACGTTCGAGTGAAGGCCGAAAAAGCGATGGGACATTTTTTATCTATAATGCAACAGAGGGTCAGGGGGTTGCCAGCCGCCAACTAAGGAGACCATGCCATCCTGACTATTCCGAGAGGCAAGTTTAGAGGGCTACCTTTTTAACAATTTCCGGTTTTTTCCTGATGCTACCAGTGTTTTTCTAATGTCATTTTCCGATATGACAGAAAAAATAACAATCGCTTTCTATTGCCCAATTCAACAAAATAGCGTGAGTTGTATTGCAAAATGTACTACGTATTTTTGTTTTAGAGCAGTAATTTGATTTTTTAAAACACTAAAAATACAAAATATTAAAACATGCCTGAAAA
The DNA here is from genome assembly GCA_030248155.1 of Sabatieria punctata. Classification (NCBI taxonomy): domain Eukaryota; kingdom Metazoa; phylum Nematoda; class Chromadorea; order Araeolaimida; family Comesomatidae; genus Sabatieria; species Sabatieria punctata. The sequence goes on from JASANB010005493.1 coordinate 24,715, forward strand.
TGGTAGCGGTATTTTTTGCCAAAAACAGCTAAGTTATGCCATTGAAATGCTTGTACACCTTCCGTTAAAGTTTCAAAACATTTGAACAAAGTTTATCCAGTTATTGTGCCTATTTCCTTTGAAAACTTGCTTGAGTTTTTCCCCGCATTTTAGTTTTTTCCAAGCCCTCGGTGGGTATTGGCCGGCGAGGGGAGGGGAAAAGCCTCCTCACCCCCAGCCCATCTACGTTTGTTGTAAACCGAAGTTAAAATAGTGGGATCGGAATACCAAAAACTCGATCGGACTAGAATCGACCCCTAATTTACAGTTTTCTTTTCAGACTTCCATCAGCGCTGCAGAGAAGTAAACAATTCTTACAGCCAGGGGCGATCGTGTTTCATCTTGTCATCTGGAACGGCGCAGTACAACGAAGCCAGTCAAAGTTGCAACGAGCTGGGAACCCTGGGAACCGGGCATTTGGCCTTCCTGACAACGCAAGAGTCACTGGAAAAGGCGTCCGCTTTCTTCACTGAACTTTTTCCAAGCGCACGTAAATAAATGTCTTATTGGTTGCACTGTGTACTCAGAAGTAAAGCCCGATTAGAATTGCGGTTCTGGTCGGGTACGGTACTGGATCGGGCTGATCCAGTCCGGTTCCAGATCTGGAGTGATCTGGTCCGGTTTGCAGGATTTTTTGTTTCTTCACAGATGCATTCAAATGTTGACCAAATAGCTGAAATTTGGAAGGTACAATGTATGTGGTAAGTTCCTAGTGAAATTTGAATGCTAACGCTGAGTGGAACCAGGTTTTTACCCAATCCTGATGAAATGAAGAACATGTTAAGAGCCAGTTTAAGTTAGTGGCGACCTTTTTGGTATAAGTTTGGGTGATAGTCACCAATTTGGCTGAAACTTTGCAAGCAAACGTACAGTACTTTGATGTAAGAAACATAACCTGCAATTTTCAGCTTCCGGGTAGCGTTTTTGAAGGCTAATTTCTCAAAATTCCCCTATGAGACAAAAGTGACGTCATCATTGGCCGAAACCCCTCCCCCTTGTCATCGATTGTCATCATTTGGCAAACCCCCTACCTCCTAACCGATGACGTCATTTTTGCGCAGCCCCTAATGAACAGTACAGAAAACAGGCTACCTCCTAACCGATGACGTCATTTTTGCACAGCCCCTAATGAACAGTACAGAAAACAGGTTTTCCAGATATTACTCATTTTCTCAAGCTAGGAACTCAATGAAACTTTCACATGAAATGAAATTCCCTCTCCCTGTAGATATTCCTTAAATTTCATGGATATTCGTGACAGCAAAAAGAAAAGTTCCAATTTTTAACGTTGTAGCTTTTGATTGAAATTGCCCAATTTCAAAGGATGGGACGTCAAATCGACATGCGAAAAGCTGCCTTTTTTCCTGCGTAAGGCTTAGCATTGAGCCTAAGCCTGAACCCGAATTTTTGGGAGAGTTTTCAAATTTCCATTCATAGTATCGGATTTACTTACGTCGGCCCGATAACAGAAAAAATTTCCTGGGTTTTGGCACTTAAGTTCCAAATTTCTGCTTATTTCAATATTTGCGAAAATGGAATGTGATGTGTTTGTGCCCTGTGTATATGCTGTCGGCCGGCCGCGTCTGTGTTTAATTGCCCGCAGTAGTTTGTGTGCATTGTGTCAGTCGGTGCCAACTAGGCGCGCAAAGCGTAAGAACGGATGTGGCACCGAACAATGGAACAAAGACAGAGAGGCCAAGCGCACCTGGAGCGGCACGTACACTCTTCACTTCTCTCGGGTGTACGCTGGTGTGCGGTCGGTCCTACTGCTCTGCTCTGCTGTACATACATGTTCTGTCCGGCCGGCATTGTTGTATCTATGTAACGGGTTGCCGGTAAATGCTGTCTACTAGATTGAGGACACACCGCGACTGCGTGTAGCCAATCAGTGCGGCAACAAGACGTACACAGAAGCCAACAATCGACGGATAGAATAGTGGCGACCACACATGTGCATGGTCGGCGGCTCAGGGGGGAACGGCCAGATCTCCGCGCGTAGTTGCCTGAGTATAGGTGCAAATTTTGGCGGGAAATTTAAATTTTTGTCCTAAAATGTGTCGAAAAATTCGAAATTTTCGGATAAATTTCAAAAATTTGCGTTAAAAATCAAATTTTTTACAAAAAAATTGCCAAAAAACCAGTTTTCTAACAGAAAGATTGTAAAAAAATCCAAATTTTCCAGGAAAATTTGAAAAAATTTCGGGTTTGGTGCGTAGTTGCCTGGAGGAAGGGTGCGTAGTTGCCAAAATTGATTTCTAGGGCTTAAAACGCATCTGGAGGCTTTCTAGCAGCCTCTAGCAACGTTTGGTAGACTTTTATTTTCGTCCCCCCTGTCCCCCCTGGGACCCCCCCATGCACATACATGTATGGTGGCGACGCAAGTCTGGAACGAAACCAACGCGAGCCAGCCACTGTCAACTAGCGACTCCCAGCCATCGGCGGACGAGCGAGTGTGCCACCGAGAGTGTGCATACTGCTACAGTAGTCCGGCGCTAGGACCTACTGCTATAACGCTGTTTTACTCATGACTTTCCAGACGAGGAAGCCAGATCCAGACAAACTGGAGAGCCTGCGGCAGATGACACCACCTAAAAACATCAAGGACATGCAGAGTTTCCTGGGAGCAGTCAACTACTTGAGCAAGTTTGTACCCTCACTGTGTGACAAGCTCGAACCCATTCGAGAACTCACTTGAGCTAACACTGTCGTGAAAGACACGAGCTTATAAGAGAGGAGGGGAGTAGTATTAATTATTGTACAAAGCTAGATAAGGCTATTGTTGAGCATTCATGTACAACTAGTTTATAGGCGCGATGTACAGAGTTAACTAGGCCGCCATGACGTCATGTGGCGTCACTTTACTACAAACGTCTCCGCGCCTGCCCAATTATTGTTCTAGAATATTCCATGTAGAAAGCATAGGAGTGCCATTTTTGTTTCTAGAACATTCTGTGCCTCGCTTCCGATTGGCTGGTGGGCGTGGCTTTCTAGAACTTTCTATATGTTGTATGTATAGGCGTGTGCATTGTCATTCTCTAGAACTTTCTAGAACATTCTAAGCAAGTATATAAGGGCCCAGCCCAACCAATGTCTATCCTCTGTTTATACCAAGATATCCTCTGCTTCTACTATCAACCACTACATACTGGTCCAACGTGTGGCTTTGCTGTGTTGTACAGCCCTTCCCCAATTGTTACTTTGCTGTTATCCCGAAATAAAGGGATCCTTCCCATTCTGTCCACTTCTGTCCACCGATCCACCGCAACATCTGGTAGCAGCGAGTGGTTCATCAACATGGCCAAGGAACTCCTCAACTCCATTGCCACCATCAAGGAAGAAGTGATCAACATCCTGTCCGCTTCTGATGATCTGCTGAACCAGGAAGAGCCATCATCTATCACCATCGCCAAGCTCCAAGTGTGACTGAAGAGGAAGAGCACCACCTTAAAGAGACTGCTGGAGCAATTCACCAAGCTGGCATCAAGTTCAAAAGAAGAGGATCCAAACTTCCAGCAGACCTCTGAGATGCTTTCCAAACTGGTCTCCAAGGCTGATGATACCCTGGATGACATGCAGATCCAACTGGACTTCAACGATAAGAAGGAGCTAAAAGAAAAGGAAGCGCAGGAGAGAGAAGATCGACTCAACAAAGAAGAGCAAGACAGAGAAGACCGCAAGGAACTGAAAAAGTTGGAGATACAACAGTCAGAAGAAACGAAAAGGCTTCAAATTCAAGAGACCACAAGGAAAGAACTGGAAGTGGCCCAGCTTCAAGAAGAAACAAGAAAGACTGAGCTTCAAGAAGAAACAAGAAAGACGGAAATTCAACTTCAAGAGGAAACAAGAAGGCTGCAGATCCAAGAAAATATAAGGAAGGAACTGGAACTGGAGAGACTGGGAGCTGAAGACAAAGACAATCAAAGAAGATTCGAGCTTCAGATGAAACAAGAAGAGGACAGCCATCAAGAAAAGTTGAATACCTCAGTCCAATCAACCACAAGTAATGGCGCAACAATCAAGCTCCCAAAGCTTCAACTTCCGAAATTCGATGGATCTCTCCTCAAATGGAAGGAATTCTGGGACTCCTTTTCTGCAGCCATCCATGAGAATCCAGCACTCAAGGAAGTGGACAAACTCAACTACTTGAAGTGCAACCTGGAAGGCAAAGCCAAGAACGCTCTTGAAGGCCTACAGGTCACCAACGAGAACTATGATGTTGCTGTCCAGCTACTACAAGAGAGATTCGGTAACCAGCAGCAAGTCGTGCATGCCCACTATGCTACCCTGAATGACCTGCCATCCTCTCCAAATGACTCCTTAAAACTTCGCCTCATATATGACCAGATTGAGAAGACTCTTCGTTCACTTGAGGCAATGGGAGAAAATGTGGACAACTCAGTTTTGATTACAACAATCATGGCCAAACTACCAAGGGAAGCTGTCACGGAGCTCGAAAAACAGAAGAATCCAGAAGAAATGTGGACCATGGCCCTACTGAGGAACAAGCTGAAGTGTTTGGTCCTGATACAAGAATCAGTGGAACTGTTCTCTCCAACCTAATCACCTGTAACAAAAAGGACTCCACCCAAGCCAATTCAACATTATACAACTGAAGCCCTCTTTGCTGGACCAGCCCAAAAACCAACAAGGAACTGTATCTTCTGCAACGAACTTCATTGGAATGATGAATGCCCCAATTTCAACACTGTGGAGGCGAGAAAACAGAGGATCAAGGGCTCCTGCTTCATCTGCTTCAAGAGGGATCACCTCAGCAAAGACTGTTCAAGCACCAAGAAATGCTTTCACTGCAAGAAAGCAAGGGTGCACCATTCAAGCCTGTGCCCAGACAAATTCCCAAGAGGTCCCCTCAATCCAAGATTCCAACAAGGAAACTTCAACCATCAAAAGGAGCCTGCTCAAATGGTTCAGGAGACAGTTCAAGAAACCCAAGCTCAAGAAGGAAGCCTACTGGCCTTTGGAGAACGTGTTCTCATGCAAACTGCAACAACTGTTATCCTGAACCCCCAAAAGCCAACTCAAGGCATCAAAGTTCGACTCCTGATGGATAGTGGAAGCCATCGCAGCTACATCTCATCGGATCTGGCAAGAAAGCTCCAGTTGAAGATGGGAAGAAAGGAGAAGATTGCCATTCTGACTTTTGGTTCCTCAACTCCCAAGGTCATCGATGCTCAGATGACCACCCTCAAGCTCAAGCTCAAAGATGGCAGCTTCTTCACCTTCAAAGCTCATGTTGTGCCCAATATTGCTGGCCTCATGGAGCGAGCCCCAATGGATCTACAGCGCTACAAGCTGGTCCTCAACAAGTATTCTTTGGCTGACGAACTTCCACAAGAATCGGAGTCAACTCAAATCAAACTTCTCATCGGCAATGACTATTATTGTGACCTCATCCTGCCAAAGAAGATTCAACTGGACCAAGGACTGTACCTGGTCAGCTCCAAACTTGGATGGCTCACCACTGGAAGAGTCAAGCAAGGCTACAAGCAGCCAGCAGAGCCCAATCTGCTGTGCCTTAACCTCAACCCAGCCAATGAAGAGAAGAAAGAAGGTTTCACTTCTGCAATCAAGGACACTCAAGTCCATTCCTTGCCCAAGCCGGATGGCCTCAAGAAAACCAAGCCGAATGGCATCAAAGGAGCAAATCGCTGGATCAGCAAAGAAATAGTCACAAAGAAGATAAAGATGAACTACAAGGGACCAAGGAAAAAGAATCCACCTCCTCCGAGCAGCACTCCCATCAAACCTTTAACTAAGTACAATGACAAGAAGCCTTCTCTACTCCCAAAGAGGACAAAAAGCAAGAGGACAAGGTACAAGCTCTTCACTGGGGAGTGTCGTGAAAGACACGAGCTTATAAGAGAGGAGGGGAGTAGTATTAATTATTGTACAAAGCTAGATAAGGCTATTGTTGAGCATTCATGTACAACTAGTTTATAGGCGCGATGTACTAGAGTTAACTAGGCCGCCATGACGTCATGTGGCGTCACTTTACTACAAACGTCTCCGCGCCTGCCCAATTATTGTTCTAGAATATTCCATGTAGAAAGCATAGGAGTGCCATTTTTGTTTCTAGAACATTCTGTGCCTCACTTCCGATTGGCTGGTGGGCGTGGCTTTCTAGAACTTTCTATACGTTGTATGTATAGGCGTGTGCATTGTCATTCTCTAGAACTTTCTAGAACATTCTAAGCAAGTATATAAGGGCCCAGCCCAACCAATGTCTATCCTCTGTTTATACCAAGATATCCTCTGCTTCTACTATCAACCACTACATACTGGTCCAACGTGTGGCTTTGCTGTGTTGTACAGCCCTTCCCCAATTGTTACTTTGCTGTTATCCCGAAATAAAGGGATCCTTCCCATTCTGTCCACTTCTGTCCACCAATCCACCGCAACAAACACGAAGTTCGTGTGGGGTCGAGAGACTCAGGTGGCGTTCGAACAAGTGAAAACGTTGCTCTGCAGACCAAAGGGACTGCGCCTGAAGATGTTCGATCCCTTAAAGCAGACCTTTGTCACTACCGATGTGTCCAGTTATGGCATTGGTGGGATGCTGTCACAGGTGCACTATGGCCAGGAATTTCCGGTCGCGTTTGGACACCCACCCTGGACGAAACCAAACGAAAGTGGGACACCACCAAAAAGGAGGCCTATGCAGCGATGTTTTTCTGCGAGTATTGGGAAAAATACTTGCTTGGCAGACACTTCACGCTTCGGACTGACCACCAAGCGCTGCAAGCACTACTGCATCGACAGGCGAACCAGAGAAAGTCGCAAAAGTTCAGACATTGGGTGCACAGACTCAACGTGTTCGACTACGATGTGCAGTACATGCCTGGTGACAACAACCACATGGCAGATGTCTTGTTGCGACTGCAGATCGATTCTGCATCGAGTGGAGTGATCCGCTGTGTCAGAGAGTTGGGGTTCTCTGCTAAGAGAATCGCCAAAGCTCTGAAGGACGACCCAGTGCTGAACAAAGTCAAGCAGTACTGCCTGGAGGGTTGGCCACCCTGGGCCAAATTGCCCAGCCAGCTGTGCAACTTGCCTTGCCACAAAGTGAAGGACCAGTTATCAGTGGAGGACCGCACAGGGCTGGTGTTGCGAAATAACAGCCAGATCGTTGTGCTGGGTCCACTCTGACGAGTAGGGCCCGACCGGATATCCGGATCCGGATCCGGCCGGATATGGCCATATCCGGATCCGGTACCGGATCCGGATATTACCTGCCGGATATACCGGATATCAGTCACAGATGAGAAAACGTGATTTTTTACGTATTTTGAACATAAATATTGCATTCGACCTAAAATTTGTTTTAGCTAAAGCTAAAGCTAAAACAAAGCTAAAGCTTGTTAGAAATTTCTTGAGGCGATTGTAATCCATGACCCCAGTAGTTCGTATAACCCTCATTTCTGTGCAAAGGATAACACCCTCATTTTTGACAATGCTAATTTTTCACCTTGACTGAAAGTAAAAATCCGCCAGATTTTAACCGGTTTTGTGAGAAAGCTGAGCTCTTCAGGTTCTTAAGTGATTGGTTAACTTGCAAAATTTGGCAAAGATCCGATGAAGGGTTCTTGAAATATTTACGTTAAAAATTGGCATCTGAAAATTCGGGTCAGTTCATTTCGGAAAGGGATACCTCCAAGCTACAGAAGGCGAGCAGGCTAGGACTTTGGCCAAAACAAACTCAACAAAAATAATAATACTAATGTGATACAATGAACATCACAAAACAGCCAAGCAGACTGGATTTCTATGTTTAGGATAATCGCTTTGTTTTTGCTAATTTTTCATTTAATTAGAAATAAAAAATCTAAAATAAAAAAACGAACTATTTTTTAGGCAAGTTTATACTGTAAATCTGTACTTTACAGAGATCAAAGCGTCTCTTTTCAGTTGCAGAATGGAGATGAATGGCTTGAGACTCTAAACTCAACTCGCAAAGTCATGCCAAACTGTGTTTCCCCTTCTGTTTTTTTTCAGATGAGGTCTGTATCTGTAAAATAGGTATGCCTAATAAATGCTAAAGATTGCATAGACATTCCGACCAAACTCGAAAATGCTTGGAAAGCGTCCAGTTATCAATTTCTAGCCGCGGTGATAAAATATGCAAATATGCAAAAAAAATATGTACATATCTCATTTTTGCATACATATTATATATGCAATATCCCATGCATCGCAAAAACCCGATATTATATCCAACCATAGTTTGAACTACAATTATTAGATGTTGCTTTGAATCAACTGTTATAGAACAAAGAAATGTATTCGTATATGTGGTTTATTGTATTCTACAAAATTTTTAAGTTGATCAATGATATCCGGCATATCCGGATCCGGATCCGGCCGGATATGGGCATATCCGGATCCGGATCCGGATCTGGTAGAAATTTGTATCCGGTCGGGCCCTAGACGAGAACTACTCAGCAAAGCCCACGAAGGACATCCGGGAATCGTCCGCTACAAACGCAAACTCCACAAAGGCTATTGGTGGCCTGAAATGGCTACTGAGAGCGAGGAGTTCATGCGGCACTGTAGTGCCTGCCTAAATTCCGCCAAGTCACAGCCCAAGGTGCCCACACACGGAGAACATCTGTTCACCCCAGACGAACCATGGGTGGAGTTGTCAATGGACATTACCAGTCCGTTTGAGACAGCTCCGGCCCACAAAAAGTACATTGTGGTGTTGCTGGACAACTACTCCAAGTACCCGGAGATTCTCTGCACCACTGATACACATCCAGGACGATCATTCGGTGGTTGAAGCAGGTGTTTGTTCGTTATGGCAATCCTGCTAGAATTCTTACAGACAACGGGCCACAGTTTGTGAGCCTGGAGTTTGAGGAGTTCCTCCAGGAGAGAGACATCTTCCACCAGAAAGCTCCAGTCTACACACCTCAGCAGAATGCGTTTGTGGAGGTGTTCAACAGATACCTCAAGCATCACATCCAGACCTTCGCCGGAACTCAGGAGTGGGAGGAAGAACTGACTCAGACTCTGTGCCACTTTCGAGCAACCACTCGAGATAGTGAGGAACAGAGCCCTGCTGAGAAGATGTTCAAACGTCAGCCACGGTTCACTTTTGAAGCTTGCCGCCAGCCACGCCCCAAACAGGAGGAAGGGAAGGCGAATCTGGAAAAGGACAACAAAAATGTTGCTAACGATACAGGACCCCACACTGTCGCGAACAGTGCAACATCGCGGAAGCCGCCCTGGCAACAGATCTACTGCAAGGGACAACGCGTTCGTGTCAGGAGGAGCCACACTCCCAAGGGACAGTCGCCATGGTCCCACAAGTGCTACACAGTGACGGCAGTTCTGGGCAGATACAACTACAGACTGTCAGACGGTCAGCTGTGGAACGCCAGGAACATGCAGCGCATTCCAGACCACCCAGCGAGCTCAGAAGTGATCGAGTTAGAAGCAGGCCAGAGAGAGGGCGAGGAAGAGCATCAGCCAGCAGAGCGCCGCTATCCCCTCAGAGAGCGAAGACCTGTCGATCGCTATGGAGACTGGGACTACAGCTAGAAGATCAGCTCGAAAAAAGAAAGGGGTAGTTGATGTGTTTGTGCTCTGAGTATATGCTGTCGGCCGGCCGCGTCTGTGTGTAATTGCCTGCAGTAGTTTGTGTGCATTGTGTGGCACGGAACAATGGAACAAAGACGAGAGGCTGAGCGCACCCAGAGTGGAGCGGCACGTACACTCTTCACTTCTCTCCAGTACGCTGGCGTGCGGTCGGTCCTACTGCTCTGCTCTGCTGTACATACATGTTCTGTCCGGCCGGCGTTGTTGTATCTATGTAGCGGGTTGCTGGTAAATGCTGTCTACTAGATTGAGGATACACCGCGACTGCATGTAGCCAATCAGTGCAACAAAAAGCAGCAAAGCAACAAGACATACACAGAAGCCAACAATCGACGGATAGAATAGAATAGGAGTAGAATGAAAAGCAGTCGTATTTTTCAGACACTCTCTATGATCATAAGCCACAGAAAGTCCAAAAACTGTCATTTAACAAGTATTACTTGCAAGCATTGAACTTATTTTGTTGTTTGTCTGATTGCGTGTTTTGGACTGGAGAACAGTTTTTCATCAAATTTTATCGGCCTCAAAATTATTCTGGTATTACTACACCCTACCCTATCCATTCCGGTTCCAAGTTGGTGGAAAATTTCTATGAGTTGGGCCCGACTCAGAAGCACTAAATGCAACTTGATATGGTAGCGGTTGCTAGTACAGGCAAAATAATTTCTGTGCGAATTTCAGTAGGGTATTTTTGGATGGGCCTGGAACGTGTATATCAGCCAATCAACAAACGGGAGGGCTGGGCCTGGACCGCCCCCGACAATCGTTTCTGGCCTGTCAATCACTCCAGCGCACTGCCTTGGCATCCAACGCAACCTGCCTCTGGAACCGGTGATCAGCGCTATTGTTGTGTGCAAAGAAGTGGAGTGCTGCTGAATGACTGCTTTCTTGTTGATCGCTTACACTATTTGTGTGAATATGGTAGGTTCTTTCTTGCAAGGGAAAACCTTCAGACCATCTAACGTCTCAGTCAGTAAACAGACAAGACAAGAAACCTTATGAGAAAGACTCTTTTTGTAGTTAATTTAACTGCAATCTGTCGTTATGGTTCATAAAAGAACGCTACCTGAAGCTTGAGTTGAGTTCGATTGCCTACGCACAATGCAAATTTTTGACAGTTTAAAAAATCTGAACCCATTTGTTAGTACAGTAATGGATGGAACCAGACATGGGCTAGCATTTCGGCTGTTGGGGGGAGGGCAGAATTTTCAATTCCTGATGGGGCGGTACAAGCGCCTGAGGGGGCCTTAGGGCATGGTAAACCAAGAAGTCCCATTTTTGGCAAAAATCAAGGTTTTTTGGCTTGTTCTTGGTTAAAATAAGTTAAAATAAGCTGATTTACTAATCTAGGCATACTTTTATCATAACTTTCTATACAAAATTGTAAGTGTAAATGGTGTTATAAGCGGAAATCTCCGGTAGCGGCCGGCTGAGGGGGTAGGTCCGAGGCTAAGGGGAGGAGGGTCGACCCCCTCAGCCCCCTTTGCCCATGTCTGGATGGAGATAATACTAATACTAATTGAATGAAAGGTGAAAAAGTAAGGCATGTGCAATAACGTTTAAAAGTTGGGGAATGGGTTATGTACAGGTGGCTTGACCTTCCGACTGCAGTCGATAATCTGTTCTGTCGCTTAATGCTGGTGTGTTCTAGAAGGTCCAGTATACAAATTCCAGCAATCTGTGCGCAACAGCAAAGGCAACAATCTGACAGAGCTGGGGCAGACAGGTGTCAGTGTGGCAGAGGCATGTGCTGTGGAGTGCGAGCGGAATCCCATCTGTCGGTCTTTCTCCTTCAGCCCGTCTCAATCCGATTGCCTGCTCTACGGCACCACCTCTAAGTCCATGCTCATCTGGAATCTGACATTGGAACAGGCTGATGGCTATCGCTTCTTCGACAGCTTCTATTAACTGGTGATGCAATGCGAGACTCAATAACCGCTTCACTGTTCTGTGGTCGCTTCTTTGAAATCGCTTCATTGTATTTGCAATTTTTGTAGACTCTGATAAAGAAAGTGCCGCTCTCAACAGCCAGAATTGGGCAAATTGGCCAACAAGACCAACTGACGCGCCCGGTCACAAACTCGTCCAACAATAGGGTGGCGCTAATAATAGTCAGGCACTTAACGCCGTTTATGGTACCGACACCATATATGGTACCCCCACCTTCGGGGCCTGTGGTGGTACCATATATGGTACCGGCACCATATACAGTGGTGCACAAAAAATGTCCTCTCCACTTTTTCGGGTTCACTAAAATCACTGTTTTTCACTCAATTCTCAACGAATTTGAACCAAATTTGGAGGGTAGGTGCCCAATTAGTCCGGCTACTTGTGTTACAGTTTCTCGGCGCGGTAAATTCCAATTTTGGCGGGAAATTTAAACGAAAATTCGAAAATCATATGGTCCCATAAAAACGGCTCTTACTCAAGAAATACAAAAGCTACGCCCATGAAAACACAGCCGCTTATAGACCCAATATAGTGCAATTTTATGTAGAAGTTTCAAACCCCTCGCTCAAAGTACGCGCGAGAATCCGATTTTCAAATTTGGCAAAAAATGGGCATATATCCATTTCCAAAGCTAACATTTTGAGGTTAACTAAAATTGCCCGTTTTCAGTGAATTCTCTGCCAATCTGAACCAAATTATCAGAGTACGTGCCCAATGGGTCTGGCTAACTCTGCTAGAATTTGGGCGCGAAAATTCAAATTTTGGCGGGAAATTTAAACGAATATGTGAATATCAAAATAGTCTCATAAAAACGGCTCTTACTCATGAAATGAAATGAAATGTGAAATGTTTAATACACGTCCAACAGAATGACAAGCAACTCAGATCAAAGGGAGGGCGTGGCCGTTTGTCCGACGAGTGCCCTTCCCCGCAAGTACTCAGAAAAATCTAAATGCTGAATTAATTTTCTGAAGCGCGAAACCGTGGCTGCATTAACTATTTCGGCTGGTAAGCTATTCCATAAGGGAACAACCCGATTTGAAAAGAAAAACTTCCTTATGTCTAGTCTTGACCGTTGAACAAATAATTTACGGTTGTGACCACGAGTGCTTCGTACATTAGCATACTCAAATAACAATTGCCTTGGCAGCTCCACAAGTCCCTCGAGAATCTTGTAGACCATAACCAGATCGCGGATCAAGCGACGTTCTTCCAAGGACTGAAGGTTTAAGACCCTCAGACGCTCATAATAAGAAAGATTTTGCATACCTGGCAATCGACGAGTAAACAGACGCTGAACTCTTTCTATCAAATCTATATCTTTGAGCAAATTTGGATTCCAGACTTCAGTCGCGTATTCCAGCTTTGGTCTCACGAAAGTTTTGTATAATTTTAAAAGGAGGTCCTGGTTTCGACTGTGAAAAGCACGGAAGATTAGGTTTACGGTTTGAAACCCCTTAGTTGTAACTTTACGACAATGGAGGGAAAATTTTAAATCGTTAGATAAAGTAACTCCTAAATCAACAATACTAGAAACAGCAGGCAGAGGGTTACCATTGACTAAATACTCGGTTTGGGCGTTTCCATAACCTAAGTGAATAACAGAACATTTTTCAATAGCCACTGAGAGTTGCATTTTTGTCGCCCACTCGAACACGTGCCCTAAATCCGTCCTGAGACGTTCATTTACAACCCCTTTAGGGACCGAGAAATATAACTTAGCATCATCAGCATACAGCTTAATATTGGAAAATTGGAGTACACTTTCCAAATCATTTATATAAGTTAGAAAGAGCACTGGACCCAAAAGACTACCCTGTGGGACACCTGACCCAACTAAGCTTTCAGGAGATTGAAAATCATTATCAATACAAACATACTGCCTACGATAACTCAGATAGTGTTGTAACCAGGTAATCAGGCTTCCTGAGACCCCAAAACGCATCAATTTACTGATAAGTTTGTTGTGGGATACACTATCAAATGCCTTTGCTATATCTAAGTATATAACATCAACAGTTTCCCTTCTATCTATTGCTGCTGTCCAGTCATTCAAACTTGTTAGTAATTGCGTTACTGTAGACCTTTTGCTCAAAAAACCGTGTTGGGAATCTGAGATTAACCGATTTTCTCTTAAGAAAGTCACTATTTGGTCCCTTATTATGGATTCCATAACTTTACTGACCCCACAAAGCAAGGCTATAGGTCGAAAATTCTTTGGATTCGATACTAACCCTTTCTTATGTAGGGGTATTACTTTAGAAATTTTCCACTGCTCTGGGACAACGCCTGACGCAAAAGAGAGGCGAAAAATCCGATTTAATGGTTCAGCTACTACTGCTGCTATGTTACGAAGAAAGAACTGAGGTATACCATCAGGCCCAGAAGACTTTTTTGCAGCTAGCTTTACCAAATGGTCGAAAATTAACTGTTCGTCAAATTGTACTTGACTCAGACGCTTCTCCCCTAATGGTTTTGATGAAATTTGATTACCATCATCTTGAACGAAAACTGATACAAAAAACCTATTAAATTCTACCGCTTTCTCATACGAATCCATAATAATACGACCAACGTCAGTGACCAGTGTTGGAATATCGGATTTACAGGTTAGTTTCGATTTTACAAAAGCCCAAAATTTACTGTCTGAGTCTGATTCAAGTATTCTAACTTCCCTTAGATATTCATCTCTACGTTTTAGCCGACGACATAATGCTGCTGACTGTAACCAATTCTGATGATTTTCCGGAGTAGGATTATTCTTATATACTCTAAATAGCGCCTGCTGCCTCTTGTGAGACCTTCGCGTATCGCAGGACCAATGAATAACGGAAGACCGAATGTCACACAAGGGCACAAACATTTGTACACATAAATTTAGCTCATTCAAAAATGTGACCCAGAATTGGTTGACGTCAGCACATCTGTCAAATTCTGTTACCCAGTCAATAGCCCCGAGGTACTGATAAATTGACTCATAATCGGCTAAATTAAAATTTCTGAAAGTCCGTTTTATGGGTTTGAGAGCTAGCTCAAACGGACCAATGTAGCCTGTAATCCGATAGTGATCTAACGAGCTAAAGGATTCAAGTACCTTCACTGCCGTAACCAGACCGGGTTCATTGGAAAATACTAAATCAAGTATATTACCTCTTTCGTGAGTCGGCTGTAATACACACTGTTCCAAGCTACTCTCCGAAACAAAATCGTAAAATAATAAATCAGAAGGGCCAAACCCAGCCTCTGTTTCGTCCCATCGAATTGCCGGATAGTTGAAGTCACCTAAAATAACACAAGGAAGATTGTTTTGAATAGAAGTTCTCAGATGTTCTACAAGGAACTCGGTCGACTCATAGATTTCTGCCGAAGGTGTACGATACACTACCCCAAGTTTGAGAAAAGGCTTATCATAACCGGGAACATACAACAACACCCATACAGATTCAAGGTATTGATTTCCGAAAATTTGTTTTGTTACAAAATTAAAATGTTTGGGAAGAAGCAACATAACTCCTCCACCAGCCGACCCCCGATCTGAGCGCACGATATTATGAGTCAACAAAACATTACCAAAAATCGCATCACTAAATTCCCTAGACAGCCAAGTCTCTGTCACAGCAATAACGGCCCTAGAATGCTGAGAGGTCTCAAAACTAAGATCTGGAATTTTGTTTTTCAGACTGCGAGCATTAAACAGAATAAACTCGATCAACATTTTACAGCCATTTACTCTGCCGGACGGTTGGCGTTTGTTTTGTTAGTTTTAGACACAATAGCACCATTCCTAATGACTATGTCCTTTTCACCATTGTTCCTCCGTGTTTGCAGTTCTTCTCTCAATTTGGCATCTCTCTGCCGTTCTTGGAAGGTAAGGTCTGGTCGCACAAAGGGGTTAAACTCAAGAAATACAAAAGCTATTCTGGTGAAATCATGGCCGCTTATAGACCCAACATAGTGCAGTTCTATGTAGAAGTTTCAAACCCCTCGCTCAAAGTACGCGCGAGAATCCGATTTTCAAAGTTGGCAGAAAATCGGGATTTATCCATTTCCAAAGCTAACATTTTGAGGTTCACTAAAATTGCCCGTCTTCAGTCAGTTCTCTGCCAATCTGAACCAAATTTGTAGAATAGGTGCCCAATGGGTCTGGCTAACTCTGCTAGAATTTCGGCGCGAAAATTAAACATTAGTAAGAACAATTTTAGCAGGATACTTTGTAGTTTATATTTTCCGCAAAAATTTGAATTTTCGCGCCCAAATTCTAGCAGAGTTAGCCAGACCCATTGGGCACGTACTCTGCAAATTTGGTTCAGATTGGCAGAGAATTGACTGAAAACGGGCAATTTTAGTGAACCTCAAAATGTTAGCTTTGGAAAGATGATAAATCCCGATTTTTTGCCAACTTTGAAAATCGGATTCTCGCGCGTACTTTGAGCGAGGATTTTGAAACTTCTAGGTAAAATTGCAATATATTGGGTCTATAAGCGGCCGTGATTTCACGGACGTAGCTTTTGTATTTCTTGAGTAAGAGCCATTTTTATGAGACCATATGATTTTCGCATTTTTGTTTAAATTTCCCGCCACATTTGAATTTTCGCGCCGAAACTGTAACACAAGTAGCCGGACTAATTGGGCACCTACCCTGCAAATTTGGTTCAAATTCGTTGAGAATTGAGTGAAAAACAGTGATTTTAGTAAACCTGAAAAAGTGGAGAGGACATTTTTTGTGCACCACTGTACAATATATGGCACGAAATCTGAACAGAAGCGGTACCATATATGGTATCGGTACCGGTACCATTGCGAAGGTAGGGGTACCATATATCATGCCGCAACCATATACAATTGTATGGTACCGTCACCGTCGCGTCTTGGCCATGGGTAGTTTACGCTATCCCGTGTGTCACGACGGCCCCGGCACCCGTGGAAGCGGTGTGTTTGTGGGTTCGAAACCTGTCGAGGCGATGGCAAGTAGGCGACACAAAGCCCAACCCAGGCCGTCGAAAGTCAGCAATGGCAAGTAGATAAATGGGGACCAAACCTTAGCTGTCTTGCACACACCGATAGCAAAAGGGGAGGGTTGTTGTTAAAGGAGGCTGCCGGACCTTCTGTCTCTTACTGCTCTATAGCAGTTGGCTACTCTTAGTCCAAAAGGACAAAAAGTTACAACAACAACAACAACCATATAAGGTACCGGTACCATATATCCATATATGCATACATGTAACAGGTCATCCGCCGAAGGGGGAGGGGGGTTGGGGGGTCTGGCGCCGGCCGGGGGGTCTGAGCAAAAATTTTGGGAGGGGGGTTGGGCAGTTGGGCACTAAAAAAGCTCGAAAATCGAAAAAAAATCTCAATTTTTGGGCTAAAAATCGTCAAAAATCGCTAATTTGGGCTGAAATACACCTAAAAAGTGCTGTTTTGACGGCGATTTTGAGAATTGTTGTGTCTGAAATTGCAAAAAAATGCAAAAATTTGCTCAATAAATTACTTGCCAGAAAAATCGGAGGGGTCGGGAAAATCGTCGCGGGGGGTCCCCCCATCCGGGGGGTCTGGCCTAAGTCGGGTGGGGGCAGACCCCCCAGACCCCCTGTTACATGTATGCATATATGGTACTGGCACCTTATATAGTGTCTGCACCATAAACGGCGTTAAGTGTCTGACTGTATAATGGGCTAGGGACGGACAAGACCAGATACCGCCAACTCACCAAGACTAATTACAGCCGGCCATCCGATCCGGTTTAGCGGATCTTTCGTTCGTTTGTAGATGCACTCAAGTACTGACTAAATAAGCTGAACTTCGGATGATCTGCGGTAAACCTGCGAAATTTAGTGCTAAAAGGTTGATGCTCGCACCAGGCCAGGCTTGACCCAATCCTGAGAAAGTAAAGATTATCGTAAATTAGGCAATTTCTAAACTTAAAAGATAGCAAATGAAATTGAAAACTTGTGTTTTGGCTGCCAATTCCGCAAATCTAACCAAATAACCTAAAATTTGTAGAATGTTGGCTAAAATGTAGGCAATTTGGTCTGTTAAAATTTCGTGTTCAAATTTGAGTCAGTCGTTCATGAGCATACATGTAACAGGTCATCCGCCGAAGGGGGAGGGGGGTTGGGGGTCTGGCGCCGGCCGGGGGGCCGTTCCTGAAAGTCGTCCCCATTAATGCACAGCCGGCGGGCGCGGTCTCTGGGCCAAAAAAGAATACGCGCCTCCAGTTTACGCCGCACCTGACGCAGCTTCCGACGCAAAAAAAAGTAACTACTGTCCACTTCCTGCTCTTGAGTTGGTGTTCTTGTTCTGTGTTTCCTTCTCTCTTTCTACGCTAGCTTTACTTTGTAGTTGGAAACTTATTCTCCAATCAGACTCAGTGAATTTGAAAAAGTTACTCCCTTTTGGCTTCCGACAAGAAATAGAATCATTTGTCTACGAATAGCGCGACACGAGATCACTTCATGTCCTTCCTCTGTCTCTTTTAAGTCAGGCAAAGTTTGAAAACACGCGTTCGCACGGCGAAACATGTATAAACTTGGCATGGGTCAGTTGACGGCTGGTACCGCAAGAACTACAGTCTATACCGTGCTCAAAAACTACTCAGTGGGCAGAGGAAGGCTGTCTGCTCATAACATAAGCAAAGGAAGTAGTATAATCTAAGTAGTATTACCAAGAAGAATAATGGTATTACGGAGGTGCAGGTGGATGTTCATTTATCTAAGTACTCTCCTACCTATGAAGAGCATAAAGATGCAAAAAACTGGACAAAAAACCATTAAGAATCACGAAAAACGACCTCGACTATTATCATTATCATCACTAGCTGTCTGAAACATAAAACACTACTTTTGAGAGCAGGCCTAACGATATTCTCGGCTATTTTGGTGGGTGGGTCCAGGAAGAGAAGTCGGTTCGAGTTGGTAGGTGGGGAGGGGCTCTGGGTGTACGTCGAGTGCAAGTTTGGTGGCGGGCGAACCCCCAGCTGCCCTCCCCAGGCATTTGCTACGAAACGGTCACGCAAAACAACCCAAAAAGAACAGGGAAGACATATTAACTCCTTGTAACATACATGTTGCCATATGGCAACATGATAGATCCGGAAAATGATATGTCCCGAGGTGAAAAATGAGATCACGTACTTTCCAAAATGAGATGTCAGCGAAAATACGGAGATATCCGTCCATCTATCATTTTTGATCTTAGGACAACTCATTTTTTTAGGGATATGTCATTAATTGGCGTGATATGTCATTGCTTGGTTATGACTTGTCATCGTTCAGTACCTGCCCCGGCACGCCCGGGCGTGTTCGGTGATGTCGTCATGACGTCATTAGGTTATTTTTTGCTGCGCAATAGAATAGGCGTGTGTTGCACCTTTCCTGTGCAGTTTTTTGTGCTAGAAACAGCTAGACTAAGGAGAAGCGTCAAATAGTGAAGCAGAAAGAGGTATTTTTATTTTCTTCCTCCAAAATCTCTTTCTTTTTTGTGGGAAAAATAATCGAACGCTGGGTTCTTCTAAATGTCGTTTTGAATCCCGGTTTAAGAGTCAGTCTCTGAACTGATCGAGTTTTGGCCCTTTGCCCTATTCAGACCCAAAATTGAAACTTTGGCCTAGAGAGCTGTAAGTTGATACACTAATACATATCGATAGGTTATGTAACCACCGCAAAGGATTTCCCGATTTGACGCTCCAGTCCCGAGATACAACCGTCTGAAAATCGGCTCGCTTAACTATGGGACAAAAATTTCGAACTTGAATTTCTTTCCTGCTAAAAACAGTTGGGATCTAGAATTTGGGGATTTTACGTAACTTTTAGAGTACTTTAAGAATTTTTGGTCGGTTTTCGATTTTGACGAAAAAAATTTTTTTCGATCCCCTACCCGCCCCCCTAGCTCGTCTGGAACCCCCCTATGTGGGTTTTTTTATTTCAGATTATTGTAGCGCCATTTGTTAGCTACAGATTGGTGCCAAGCACGATAGCCCACGGCCCGGGGTTTTGGAGTAAATTGACTTCAAATGGCTGAAAATCGCATTTTTTTTTCAGTTTTACTATGGGACAAAATTTCGAACTTGAATTTCTTTCCTGCTAAAAGCAGTTGGGACCTAGAATTTGGGGGTTTTACGTAACTTTTAGAGTACTTTAAGAATTTTTGGTCGGTTTTCGATTTTGATGAAAAAAAATTTTTTCGACCCCCTCCCAGCCCCCCTAGCTCGTCTGGAACCCCCCTATGTGGGTTTTTTATTTCAGATTACTGTAGCGCCATTTGTTAGCTACAGATTGGTGCCAAGCACGATAGCCCACGGCCCGGGGTTTTGGAGTAAATTGACTTCAAATGGCTGAAAATCGCATTTTTTTCCAGTTTTACTGTGCGACAAAATTCCGAACTTGAATTTCTTTCCTGCTAAAAACAGGTGGAGCCTAGAATTTGGGGGTTTTACGTAACTTTTAGAGTACTTTAAGAATTTTTGGTCGGTTTTCGATTTTGATGAAAAAAATTTTTTTCGACCCCCTCCCAGCCCCCCTAGCTCGTCTGGAACCCCCCTATGTGGGTTTTTTATTTCAGAGTACTGTAGCGCCATTTGTTAGCTACAGATTGGTGCCAAGCACGATAGCCCACGGCCTGGGGTTTTGGAGTAAATTGCCTCCAAATAGCTGAAAATCGAAATTCAACTTCGAAATTTTGTCCCATAGTAAAACTGAAAAAAATGCGATTTTCAGCTATTTGGAGTCAATTAACTCCAAAACCCCGGGCCGTGGGCTATCGTGCTTGGCACCAATCTGTAGCTAACAAATGGCGCTACAGTAATCTGAAATAAAAAACCCACATGGGGGGTTCCAGACAAGCTAGGGGGGCTGGCTGAAATTAATCCCCTTCACTTCAACGATAAAGCATTAAAATAATCAAACAGTCATGGTGTTCGCTGATTTGCCTACCTTCCCTGCCCAGAAATTTGAGGAAAGGGGGCACAGGTCAATTCGCCTAATGGAGAGGGGGTTGGGGGGGCAAGGCACCAAAAAAGCGGACACCTGATTAATGAAGACGGGGCCGATCATGCGACTGTCGTTCCATCGGGACATCACCGAGACCAGTTCGGAGCAGATCTGCTTGTGAATCTCGAAAATCGGCTCCACTTTAGAGATCAGTCCCACCTCTCCTTTGCTCAGCAGCGGCTCCTTGCCCTCAGACTCCATCCGCTCCAGCGGCTCTCGGAACAGCTGCAACTGATAACTCTCTAGCCGACCTTTTGGTAGCCCTGTCCTAGTTTTACAAACTAAAAAATTATGAATTTGAAAAATCTCAGTTGAGATTTCCATTCTTTGCGAGTTGAGTTTAGAGTCTCACGCCATTCATCTCCATTCTGCAACTGAAAAGAGACGCTTTGATCGCTGTAAAGTACAGATTTACGGTATAAACTTGCCTCAATAATAGTTCGTTTTTTTATTTTAGATTTTTTATTTTTAATTAAATGAAAAATTAGCAAAAACAAGGCGACTATCCTAAACATAGAAACCAGTCTGCTTGGCTGTTTTGTGATGTTCATTGTATCACATTAGTATTATTTTTTTGTTGAGTTTGTTTTGGCCAAGTCCCAGCCTGCTCACCTTCTGTAGCTTGGAGTTATCCCCTTCCGAAATGAACTGACCCGAATTTTAAGATGTCAATTTTTAACGAAAATATTTCAAGAACCCTTCATCGGATCTTTGCCAAATTTTGCAAGTTAGCCAATCTTTATATGGACTTAAGAACCTGAAGAGCTTAACTTTTTCACAAAACCGGTTAAAATCTGGCGGATTTTTACTTTCAGTCAAGGTAAAAAATCAGCATTGTCAAAAATGAGGGTGTTATCCTTTGCACAGAAATCAGGGTTATACGAACTACTGGGGTCATGGATTACAATCGCCTCAAGAAATTTCTAACAAGCATTCGGTCGAATGCAATGTTTATTTTCGAAATACGTAAAAAATCACGTTTTCTCATCTGTGACTGATATCCGGCATATCCGGCAGGTAATATCCGGATCCGGATATGGCCATATCCGCCCGGATCCGAATCCGGATATCCGGTCGGATCCGGATCCGGATATCCGGTCGGGCCCTACGTGGTGTGGCGGCCAAACGAAACAATGAGAAAGCACGAGTTATATAAAAAATATAGATCAAATTTAAGCCATGTCATTGTGATTCGTTTCGTTTGACGCGAATTAGAAGGTGTTAGCTGTTGGTGAAGTCGTAAAGTTATGCTCAGTCAAACCATCGGCTAAACTTGATGCGATATCTAACTACATATTAAATTGAACTGATATACAGGGTGTCTCAAAAAATGATCACATTTCTTTTTACTGCCATTTCCGCAAATTTTGACCAAATAGGCTTAAATTTGAACCATAGGTGCCAAAAGTCGGGGAATTTTATGTGTTAAAGTTTGGTGCACTAGGCTTGACTCATTCCCGAGAAATTTCAAAAAAAGTGAAATTTGGTAATTTTAATAGTGAAAGCCGGTCACCTTAAAAATGATCACATTTCTTTTTACTGCCATTTCCGCAAATTTTGACCACATAGGCTGAAATTTGAACCATAGTGCCAAAATTCGGGGAATTTTATGTGTTATAGTTTGGTGCACTAGGCTTGGCTCATTCCCGAGAAATTTAAAAAAAGTGAAATTTGGTAATTTCAATAGTGAAAGCCGGTCACCAAAAAAAACGTCACATTACATTATCGCCTAAGCTCTAACGATAGCGTTGCAGTTCATGCGTCAACTTTTTACACACGAATTACCCTGAATTTCTTCGTTTTCACTCCAAATTTTATCCAATTCCAACAAAAATTAAGAAACATACAGTAAAAAGAAATGTTTCCATTTTTCGGTGACCGGCTTTCACTATTGAAATTACCAAACTTAACTTTTTTTAAATTTCTCGGGAATGAGTCAAGCCTAGTGCACCAAACTTTAACACATAAAATTCCCCGAATTTTGGTACCATGGTCCAAATTTCAGCCTATTTGGTCAAAATTTGCGGAAATGGCAATAAAAAGAAATGTGATCATTTTTTGAGACACCCTGTACCAAATTGTCATTAAACGTGTGTTTTGTTTACTAAACAGAGTAGAGGTAAAAGTAGCTACAGGGTGTCTCAAAATAGATCACATTTCTTTTAACTGCAATTAACTCAAATTTTGACCAAATAGAGTGAAATTTGGACCATGGGTGCCAAAATTCGGGGAATTTTATGTGTTAAAGTTTGGTGCACTAGGCTTGACTCATTCCCGAGAAATTTCAAAAAAAGTGAAATTTGGTAATTTCAATAGTGAAAGCCGGTCACCAAAAAATGGAAACATTTCTTTTTCCTGTATCTTTCTTAATTTTTGTCGGAATTGGATGAAATTTGGAGTGTAAACGCAGAAATTCAGGGTAATTCGTGTGTAAAAAGTTGACGCATGAACTGCAACGCCATGACAATTGAAATTTATGGTAAAAATCTCGCTGCACTTTCCTCCCAGATTTTGTCTCCAAATAACGAACGCTGCACAATAAAGATCTTCTCTTCTTTCCGAAGGTGCGATGGCATGATCTTAGGGGCTGCAGAAGTTTAAAAGCTCACCATAAATTAAGAACAGTGGATATTTCTTCAGATCTTCGTCATTCGACAGTATACTGCTGCACTTTTACGGGAGATTCTTACCGCTGAAGCGCCGCGCGAAGATTAAATTTAGCGATGTATAGGAACTGCATGTGTTAGGAGGAGCTGAGTTCACGCGTCAACTTTTTACACACGAATTACCTTGAATTTCTGTGTTTACACTCCAAATTTCATTCAATCCTGACAAAAATTAGGAAAGATACAGGAGAAAGAAATGTTTCCATTTTTCGGTGACCGGCTTTCACTATTGAAATTACCAAATTTCACTCTTTTTGAAATTTCTCGGGAATCAGTCAAACCTAGTGCACCAAACTTTAGCACATAAAATTCCCCGAATTTTGGCACCTATGGTCCAAATCTCAGCCAATTTGGTCAAAATTTGCGGAAATGGCAGTAAAAAGAATGTGATCATTTTTGAGCCACCCTGTACGTATGTTAAAGACAGAAGTGATTCTAGCTTTAAGAACTCTGCACAAGTAAATTATGCCAAGTAAAGTAAATACAAAGCACGACCAAATCTAGCTAATAATCAGCTAAAAGGTCAATTATTATCACAGTAGAGCAGTAGCTAGAGCAGAAAAGCTCGAGCAGCTTCATCCACAAATCCGTTCAGTTTCTCTCGCACCAATGGTGAAGCTTTGCTCCAGATTAATTGAGCCATCTGCAACAGCCACCGTACTTACTTCAATCATACATGTAGCAGGTCATCCGCCGAAGGGGGCGGGGTAGGGCACTAAAAACGCAATTTTCGGTTAAAAATCGTCAAAAATCGCTAATTTGGGCTGAAATATAGCTAAAAAGTGCTATTTACAGGCGATTTTGGCAATTGTTGTGCATGAGTATATTTCAAGCTCCCGGCCGGAAAAAAGGTGTCTGTGCATATCTCTATTCTGATGTCGCTTCCTGGTCCTCCCTCATTGACTGGAGGCAATACAAGTAGGAGGGGGACCAGACATGTAGGGAACGACCGGAACCGGATTTTTGGGTCCGATCGGAATCGGAATCGGAACTCAACTACAGTTTTCGATCGGAATCGGAACTTTTTTGAAAATCGGCTTAAAAATTTGGAATAACCTGTTTTTGGCAAAGAAACAGTGTTTACGGAACCATCCTTTACAATTCCATGCAAACATCCAGTACAAATCACCATGTCAAACGATAACAATGCATTAAAATCGCCAACCATCAATAGGTAAAATTCAAAGCGCGTAAATTATACTTTAAAAACAACAATTTTTCAACGTTTTCAGTAGAGTGCGAACTGGTATTGGGTAGTGGGTGTATTGGGGGTGTTTTCCAGGATTGGTATTGGGATTTTTAAGCCCCAATGCCCAATACTAATTAGGACCTACTAAAATCGCTGTTGAACTGAAAAACTGACCTGAACAAAATGGAAGAGATTGACCGATTATTACAGTAGGTATAGAAAACCGTTTTTGCGTTAATAAATAACAAAATATCTCGCCCTAGTTGGACAATGGCCCAACTAAGCCTCTTCGAAATTTTAATCCCTGTGAAAGAAATCCTGTGTACACCACTGGAATGCACCTTTTCACTGAAATGCAATTTTTGGCTCAGTTACGCAAGTATTGGGTATTGGGGTCTCAGGTATTAGTATTGGCAAGAATGTATAAGGGAAGAATGTTCCACTGCGCGACCGGCCGCTTGCGGCAGCGTGGCCATGCGCTGCAACAAAATTTCGGGAGGGTGACCGAATTCGGTCACCCTCCCGAAAAACTCTTAGGCGCCGTATTGCAAGCGAACCCGATTTTGGCCGCTCGCGAGAGTTTTTAAGAGCCATTTTATATAAGAGCGGTACGGTTTTCTTCAGGAGGGCGGCGGACGGCCAAATCTGACCCCCACTTTTTATTGGCTCATTTGAAAGTCCTATACATGGAATGTTTAAAACCGAAGTATCTCCCGGATTTACCCACTACTGGGCTAGAAAAGTGGGAAAACGCTCGGGGCTCGATTTTCGGGCGTTTACGGAAATGGTCATTTCTCTTGAACCGCTAGGCCTAGAGGGCCCAAACTTTAAACATTTGAAGAGGAGGTGTTGTGCTACCATAACTGTTGTTTGTAGCCGCCTAGCCTTCTCCATAATCTAGAATCGACGCTCCAAACTGGAGGTACTCAAATCAGTTTTTCGGCTACTGTCGCTACAAGACACGAAAGTTTTCAATTTCCTTTTGCACACTATTTGGACTAACCATTGGCTATTTATCGCACACAAAAATTTTTTTGGCAAAGATCGCATATTGCGAAAAAAAATGAAAATTTCGTTTTTTCAGCAAAAAAACGGCATTTTTCTTTTTTTTGCTAAATGCAGCTGTTCTAGACTATTTTTGGGTGCAGAAATGGATTCCGCACGTCATAATTAGGCATAGACAGTGGTTAACTCATTTTCTGCAGCTTGGTTTTCAAATAATTTAATTCGATACTCACGTTAGAACCGAATTTTTGCATTCACATAATTTTCAGATTGTTTCGCAATAAATAATATGTTTGTTTACACTGTAGTTAATGTAGAATGTTTTACACTAGTTCCTCTTGCTGCTAGAGTTAGACGCGTACATATCAGACTGACCAAAATTCCACAATGACTACGGCGCCCTGTGGTGTCTATAGGAAATACCTAACTAGCAGGGTGAGATTATAGCTATCATAAAAACCTTTGGAAAAACCAACGCCGCCTCAGCTTTATTGCATCTACGCTGGCTCGACAACCTCTTGCTTAGACAACCCAAGTATGATGGATCAGGCATTAGGTTTGTTCATTTTTTCTGCATGTATGATGGACGTGGCGTCAGGTATCAATTGGCTTTTTTGTTTCAGAGCCATGTCCATTTACTTTGGTTTCAAGGACGCCTTGCGGGAACCATAAAATGTTCGAACAATATAATCAGCCTGCAAGAGTGAAGGTGCAAGAGTGTAACGTCGACCTTACACAATTGCTGTGAAGAAAGAGTAAGAAATTTTGCTAAATTATTCGCATGACAAAAGTCGAAATAAGATCTGTCTACAGTTGGCAGGTACTCCAAATTTTCAGGTAAGTCCAGGTCACACATGTAACAGCGGGATTGGGAGGGGGGTTACCCCCCACCCGAAATTGGTCAGACCCCCGGATTGGGGCCCTCTCCCCCTGCGGTCGTCGCCCCCCCCCGACCCCCTCCCTCTACGATTTATCTGACAAGTAATTTTTCAGCAAATTTTTGCAATGTTTTGTAATCTCAGACACTAAAATTGCCAAAACTGTCTGTAAAACAGCCCTTTTTAGCTGTATTTGAGACCAAATTTACGATTTTTGACGATTTTTCAGCCAAAAATTGCGTTGTTTTGCGATTTTTCAGTACCCGACCCCTCCCCTTGAAATTTGGGCCCAGACCCCCCAGCCGGCGCCAGACCCCCAACCCCTCTCCCTCTGTCGGCGGAGGACCTCTTACATGTATGGTCCAGGTTCACGTACCTCTAAAATTCAATTTCAGGTCCAGGTTCAGGTACATTTTGCAAAAGTACCCAGGTGTCAGGTTCAGGTTCACGCGAATTTTCTAATAACATCGAAAATAATGTACCCATTATCAAAAACAAAAACGCATGCCAGAAAATGCGTATGCGTATTGCGTATTCACATGAACATAAATGGGCATAGCAGCACATGCATCTGCGCATTCTCAAAAAAATGCGTATTTTTCCTTATTACAGTCATGCACGTTACTACTGCGGTGGTAGCATGGTACCAATCCTCCATTCAATTTCATACCACGTATGGCACGCAAACCACAGTCATACTAACTCTTTTTTATCAAATTTAGATATTTTCAATTCAACATCTGAAGCAGATGTGCTTCTGCACAATGCGAACATTCATTGGTTGGAGGAACCAAAGAAGGTAAAGGACTGGACCATCTGCCAGAAGCACCGATATGAACTTGGACCCTTTACCCACAGGGGGAGTTGATTCTGTTCAGACTCACGTCACGGTGCAGTGAAGGCGCGAGTTTTCCGAGGACTTGGCATCGACCAATTAAAACAGTATGAACAGAAGACTGGTCAGTTCCTGCGTTTTGGGGAAGGGCTTTGCCGGCAGCACTACTATGAAGCTAAAGATTCCAGATTCTCACAAATCCTACATACTGATCACAAAAAGCCACTGTCTAGCCCTAATCTTAGCACGCTCGATGTATTTGGGCACCGAAATAGGCTACAACCCATCTATTTGTCGCTAAAACAGAATTTCGGAGATAGGTACGTATTTAATAAGAAAACGAACGTTTTCCAAAAATGAATAAGTTTTAAATGTTTTGCATAGTAGCTAATTTGCCAAAAATTTGGGTACATTATGTAGCCAGGTAGTAGCCCACATAACATGCAAACACAAATTGAAATCATATTAACCGTAAGCTACTATGTACAGTAGCTCAGCTCAGCTCTGCATCAGTGCATTCCTTGAGTCAAATCCAGTTTTCAGTAAATGAGCGAGCAAATGATAAGTAAAAACATTGTCTATGCCTAATTATGACGTGCGGAATCCATTTCTGCACCCAAAAATAGTCTAGAACAGCTGCATTTAGCAAAAAATAGAAAAATACCGTTTTTTTGCTGAAAAAACGAAAATTTCATTTTTTTCGCAATATGCGATCTTTGCCAAAAAAAATTTTGTGTGCGATAAATAGCCAATGGTTAGTCCAAATAGTGTGCAAAAGGAAGTTGAAAACTTTCGTGTCTTGTAGCGACAGTAGCCGAAAAACTGATTTGAGCACCTCCAGTTTGGAGCGTCGATTCTAGATTATGGAGAAGGCTAGGCAGCTACAAACAACAGTTATGGTAGTACAACACTTCCTCTACAAATGTTTAAAGTTTGGGCCCTCTAGGCCTAGTGGTTCAAGAGAAATGACCATTTCCGTAAACGCCCGAAAATCGAGCCCCGGGCGTTTTCCCACTTTTCTAGCCCAGTAGTGGGTAAATCCCGGAGATACTTGGGTTTTAAACATTCCATGTATAGGACTTTCAAATGAGCCAATAAAAAGTGGGGGTCAGATTTGGCCGTCCGCCGCCCATCGTACCGCTCTTATATAAAATGGCTCTTAACAAATTCAGCAGAGTTCTCTCGGAAACAATCAGCTGATATCCGGCTGAACAACGGATAGAAACATGTATTTAACATACTAGCTCTACTAGTATATACTGGTACATTGCATGCGTTACTGATGACAAAACTAACGCACAGAACACACACATACGCAGCCAAAAATTGTTCATTTTCCTTGCTTGTTTCCTTTCTACTATGATTGACTTTACAACAAGCATGTAACTTAGATCTAAAAATCAGAAAAGGCTATACATAGCTTTCAACTGATTAAGTAGAACCTTTTTGTTAATAATGATTTGGGTCCATCCACTCTAACAAAAAGAAATCGCTTTTGGAGTATGTGGAAAAAAGACGCTAAAGACGAGTCTGTGTGTTTACGCAAACTTTCAATTGTTGTATAGCAGCCAGAGATGAGGGGGAAACGGCGTTAAGAAAGAAGGACGCCTACCGCTCAAATCGTGCGGTAATTTTCTTTGCAGGCGCAAGAAATACCATGTTTTTTTTAGAAGAAACTCGTTTTAGGAGGGACGATCCCTAGTGGCTGAGTAACAAACAAAATGAAATGTTATTATTGCATTATATATTATTGTTATATTGTTTTCCCTCAATTTGTTTTAGCTTTCTTGCTTAATCTTCGCTCTCAATAATCGTGATACGACAATGAGCGGCCACAAGCGGCCAAAATCGGGTTCGCTTGCAATACGGCGCCTAAGAGTTTTTCGGGAGGGTGACCGAATTTCGGTCACCCTCCCGAAATTTTGTTGCAGCGCATGGCCACGCTGCCGCAAGCGGCCGGCCGCGCAGTGGAACATTCTTCCCTTATGCATTCTTGGTATTGGGTATTGGGTCTTTCAGGTATTGTTCGCACTCTATTTTTCGCTATCGCTTCAAGTGACTTCTGTTGCCTTACAAAATGTGTTTTGCCACTATAAACGTCCGTTCACTGGCTTTGATCAAAATCTTTGAGGCGTTTGAAGACTGTCGAGTTCTTCAGACTCAGGTGCTTACTTAGGGGGATTACAGTAGGTTATGGATTACTAAACTATGCAGATTGTCGATTGCACAGCAAAGAAGACACGAAATAGTATGCATAAAATTGGTGTTTGACTTCCTAAAAGTTTAGCCAAAGTTCCGAAAAATTCCGAGACCTCTGAGTTCGGAATCGGAACTGCCAGTTCCGATCGGAATCGGAATCGGAATTCCGGTCGTTCCCTACAGACATGGGCTAGTATTTCGGCTGAGGGGGGGTAGGAGCGCCTGAGGGGGGCTGAAGGGGTGGTAAGCCAAAAAAGGCCGATTTTTGGCTAAAATCAAGGGTTTTTGGCTTATTTTTCATTACAATAAATTAAAATAAGCTATTCTGAGCGGGACTATCCAACTTGCGCACAACCGAATTGCGCACAACACAACCGATTTGCGCACAAAGTAATAGTTGAGTTGTTGTGTGTTGAATGTAGTGTACATACGTTGCTAGCCACTGCAGCGCAGTGTTTTATTGGGTTTTTAGGAGGTTAGTAATATTTTAGCTCAATTAAGATCAGTTTTTGATCTGTCTCCTACAGGTCGGTTTGGATGAGATAATCGATGAGGCCCCACTTGCTCTTTGGCAGTCAGGATTCTTTGAGTACTTTGAGAGACAGTGGATGCATGCCGTGCCGCCTGCCATTTGGGTCGTGGTGAATGAGGTCCGCCGCACCAACAATGATGTCGAGAGCTGGAACTCTAAGATGGTCAGGTTGTTCAACAAATGGAAGCATCCAGACTTTTTCCTGGAACGCATCCTTTCAGAACAAAACAATGTAAGAGCGGGAAGTAGCCGGAGAAGTGTGGTCGGACTTGGGTGATGTTTTGCGGCAGGTAGAACGAGTTGCTGGCGAAGTGAGAGGAGGTTTCTTTGCTCGAGGCATGGTGGGCTTGGTCATCGGGGTAGTAGTCGAAGTGGTCGTAGACTTGGGTGCACACAACACAACAAAACAAAAGAGTATGGTCTCGGCACCAAATGAAGGAAGCAACGCGCTTACTAGTCAAACAGACACAACACTGAATGAAAGGAATGCAAAGGGTAAATATAAATCTCTTTCATCATCTATGACTATATTGTGCTGCAAAAAAGTAAAAGTGTATGAGTAAAAAAATTGTGCGCAAATCGGTTGTGTTGTGCGCAATTCGGTTGTGCGCTAATCGGTTGTGCGCAATTCGGTTGTGCGCTAATCGGTTGTGCGCAAGTTGGTGTGCCTGCGATCCATGTGCGCAAATCGGTTGTGCGCAAGTTGGTGTGCCCGCGATCCATGTGCGCAAATCGGTTGTGCGCAAGTTGGTAGTTCCCTTCTGAGCTCACTTACACCTAATCCAAGCCTATTTTTATCATAGTTTTCTATACAAAATTCTTCCAAAAATTCCTGAGGTGGGTAGCGGGGTAGGTCAGAGCCTGAGGGCGACCAACCCGCCCCACTTCAGACCCCCCCTTTGCCCATGTGTGCACCGGGCCTGTGCCAGAGACCAAAACGGCCGATGACCTACTTAGGTATGATAGGGCTAGGAGTAAAACGGTGACTACCCTCCCAAATCGGTAGACCGACACCCCCCAATTTCAGCAAAAATTACGACCACTCCAACCAAACCCATTTTCCGTACCCCGTGTCCGTACATGCAACAGCTCATCCGCCGAAGGTGTTGTGGTCTGGCGTCGGCCGGGGGGGGGGGTCTGAGCCCAAATTCTAAGGTGTGGCACTAAAAGCGCTCAAAAATCGCAATTTTTCGGCTAAAAATCGTCAGAAATTGCTAATTTGGGCTCAATTGCAGCTAAAACGCGCTGTTTCACGGGCCATTTTGACAATTTTTGTGTTTAAAATTGTAAAAAATCGCAAAATTTGCTCAAAAATTGCTCACCAGAAAAATCGTCTCGGAGGTTCCCATCAGGGTGGGTCTGGCCTAAGTCGGGTGGGAGGCAGACCCCAAACACCCTGTTACATACATGTAAGGTTTGTGCCCGTTTCCTCCTTTCCCGTTTCCTCCTTTCCATACATGTACTAGGGGGGTTTGGGGGGTTACCCCCCCTGCTGGAAAGGCCAAACCCCCCCTCACCCCCCCCGAGACAGGTTAAGGGACCCCTCCCCCTGACCAAAAAATACAAGTACTAGTAGTGGCTCCAGTATTAACAAACTGGGTCAGAAATCACTAATTTTTAGCCTAAAATTCACTTGAAAAGCCTTTGGAAACCGAATTTGGCGTTTCCACTGCTGATATTTAAGAAAAATCGGTGTTTTTGGAAGCTCTTTTTGTCATTTTTTGCTTGTTTTTAGCTTTAAAACGCTATTTGGCAGCTTAAAATAGCGATTTTTAGCGCCCTTACTGAGAAAAACGTGCTAAAAACGCATTTCTAGGCGTTTTGGAGCTTTTTGAAATTTGGGACCCCCCACCTGGGCGAAACCCCCCCCCCTACCCCCCTCCCCCCAGGTCGGCCCGGAGCTGTTACATGTATGCTCCTTTCCCGTTTCCTCCTTTCCCGGTTCCTCCTTTCCCATTTCCTCTTTTCCCGTTTCCTCCTTTCAGAGTCCCGTTTCCTCCTTTTTCTGTTTATTGCGTTTTAACAAAATTCAGACTGCTTTAAGGTTTTCTATGATGTTAGAAGAGCGAGCTCAGGACACCCCTCGCTCTTTTCAGAGCCCTTCAATGGGGTAGCCCTGTCTACAAACAACCCTCCCCTTTGCTGCTATTAGGTGCTATTATTATAAGACTCCTTTAATATCTGCTTTCCATGTTGTTTCCGGGCCTAGCGGGGCCGGCCGGCGGCCCAACAAAAGGTGCCCAGCAAACGGCGATTAGATCGGCAATTACAAGTGTAATTGCAAAGAACAAAAGAAATGTAAACAAGTGGGCAGTGTCAGTGAGGTCAGTGTGGTGCGTATCCCTATGGTTACCCTCCTCTAGCCGTGTCTGTAAGACTGTCTGTTGAGTTGTGTTTGTCGTCAACATAAACGTGTCAGGCGATTATGGAGCAATTAATTTCTTATCAAACAAAACGTGGCAAAAGTGCCGTCTATTATCCAGGCTACCGATACTTTAAGATTGAAGCAAACCCGGAATCATATAATCGCATCCGGTGGCGTTGCAACACCTCAAATCGTTGCAATGGGAAGCTGTGGTCCGTTACTGCCAAGCATACATGGGTCGGGGGGTTCCCCAACTTGGGCTCGACCCCCCCCAAAAGACCCACCCACCCACCTGAACCAGACTTTTGTTCCTGACCCCACTCACCAAAATCGCCGCGACTCCCCCCAAATCGTCAGGTCCACCCTCAAATTTTCGGATTTTCACTACCCCCAACCCATTTTTCCGGCCCATGTATGCTGCCAAGTATCGAGTATAGAGATGTTCCTTTTCCGGAAAAAAATGTCCGCCGGAAATTTTCCGGAAAATTTCCGGAAATTTACCGGAAATTTTCCATAATATTTTTCCAATTTTAAAAATTTGAGAAAACGCCAGAAATGGGCTCCTTGCAGGTCCTAGATAATTCTAGACCCCCCACGCCGCCTCACGTTCCAGTTCGTGTGGGGGGAACAATCAGACAGGGGGTACCAGAAGGGTCTTCTCAACCAATTTCCTTCCTCCAACCTTATTTCACTAATTCTCTTCTCCCTAACCTACCCTCACCAAAACTCACACCCTTCCTACCTCCTGTGTCTGATTGACGAACGAGGTGCCACCCTTTAATCCAAAAAAAAACAATCTATATATCTATCTATCTATCACTCCTTTCTTTCACTTTCTACTACCCCTGGTTGGTCCCCCCCTTTTGTTTCTCTTTCTTGTGTTGTCTGTGTTCCCTCGACGAGCCGCGGCCCCGGCACGCTCTCTATGTTAACTCTGGAGAAATAGGCCCAGTATTTGGCGCAGCTTCTGCTGCCTCCTGTCGACCGGAACACTATTGCTGTAGCTAATTGTTTTTCCCTTTCAGTAGCTCCTAAGATGATCACTCTATTCAGCTGGAATTGTAACAGCCTCGCCCCTCATGTAGAAGAGCTGCGAAACCACCTCTACCAACACAAACCCAGCGTCATTCATATACAAGAATCCCGTCTGCCTGCAGACAAGACTCTCTCCTTTGCTGGCTACTGCATCCTTCACGCCCCCCGTGCTCAAGGTACGGGCGGAGGCCTGACCACACTCATCCGCCATCCAGTTCAAGCTCAAACTGTGGCCTTTCAACCTCCGCCTGGCGACGCCATCGAGCTCCTTGCAGTAAAAGTATACTTTGGAAAACGCTGCTTCACCTTCTGCAACGTTTACATCCCCTCCCTGGCCCAAAACCCCCAGTTCGACCCTACGCTTTTTGCGCAACTCTCTACCCCCTGCATTCTCAGTGGCGATTTCTATGCCCTCCACGCTGATTGGAACTATGGGGGTGTAACACCCGAGAACACCCATGGAGTGAAGCTCTCCACCTGGCTCGCCGCGACCTCCTTTCAAAACCTGCTAGATGAAGATGTTCTCCCTACCCTTACCCACCGAACTCATGGCACCCAAACATGACCCAACCTTATTCTCGCCGCTCTCCCCCCAATGGTCACTTGGACAACATCAGTGGGTCCCTCCCTCGGATCGGACCATGCCAGTCTCAGCTGCACCTTCCATCTCCCTCGCTTCCATGGTGCCCACCTGAGAACCATGAGCCACTTCAACTTCAGAAAAGCCAACTGGCCCCAATTCAATCTTAGCTGTGAGGAAATCGACGAATGGGACATCGAACATGCCAAACTGCACTACCTACTCCCCAACATCACCCATCTATTTCATGCTGGCACACACAAAAGGCACACAAAAGCACTACAAACCATTTTGGACCAAACAGCTCTCCTACCTGTGTAACCAGCGCGGCAAATTCTTACACCGATTTCAACTGCATCCCACCCAGCTCAACCGCACCATCAAAAACCGCTGGAATGCCCTTTGCCAACGCAAAATCAAAACAGCAGCCCGCACCCACTGGCGCTCTCTCTGCTCCAAAGGCCTCTCCACGCGACATGTTCAACGCATCATTCGCCACCTCTTTTCTGGCAAAAATACCATCTTCACTCCAATCCTCCACAACCAACAAACCCTGGTTTATTGGCAAGACCAAGCCACAGCTTTTGCCCGATTCTACCAACACACGCACCTCATTCAGAAATTCAATGACCCTCCGACTGACGCCCACCAACAAGAGCTCATCCAACACCTTTGCAGAACAGTCAGCAACAACAACAAAACCACCCCCAACAAAAAACCAACCTCTTCTTCGCTCCCTTCTCCCTCAATGAGTTAACTGCCGCCCAAACCACCATCACTCTATGACGTGCCCCTGGTGCTGATGGAATTCTACCCGAATATCTCTCCCACTTGAAAGGCCCTGGCCTAAATGGAATACTCTGCCTTTTCAACCGCCTTGGGACCTCCTGCCTAATGCCCAAACCCTGGAAGCGTGTAATCGTCATTCCCATCCTCAAACCCAATAAAGACCCCACCTTGCTTTCTTCTTACCGCCCCATCGCACTTGCTTCTCAATTAGGAAAGTGGTTTGAACGACTCATTCATGGTTGCTTCCAGTACTGGCTTGAAACTCATCCTCACTTCAACCCTACCCAAGCTGGCTTCTGGCCTCACCACAACACCACTGATCATCTGACTCACTCAATCCATTGAAACCGGCTTCCAAAAGAAACATCACACCCTAGCTGTCTTCCTTGACTTTAGCCAAGCTTTCGACTCTGTTTGGCACCATGGTCTCATCGCCAAACTTCATGCTCTCGAAGTGTCTGGCAAAATGTTCATCTGGCTAACAGACTTCCTACAGTCTCGTTCCCTCCAAGTCAAAGTCAACAATGCCTACTCCCGACCTTGCCCATCCGACATCGGAGTTCCCCAAGGCTGCATCTTCAGTCCGATCTTATTCTCTGTTTACCTCAATGACTTGGATCAAGCCCTGCCAGCCAACATTTCCATCGGAAAATATGCCGATGATGTAGTCCTCTCCCTCACTGGACCCAACTTAACCCGCCTCTGTACCAAGATGAACCGCGCCTTAACAGCCCTCTGTGCCTGGCTTCGTTCCTGGAAATTCAGCCTCAATGTTCAAAAGTGTCAGGCCACTGTCTTCAGCCTCAGTCATCAAGATACCCTGGCCTGTTACCCCCATTCAACTACAGTTTGACAACCAACTGCTCCCTGTCACTCACACGCCAACCTATCTTGGAATGACCCTTGATCCCAAACTGACTTGGAAACACCACATCCTCAAAACTGTCAGCAAAGCCATGCGCCATCTAGCTGTTCTTCGCAAGCTTACAGGCATGTCCTGGGGACTCACTGCCACCGACACCACTCACCTCTTCAAATCCTACATTCAGCCCGTTCTCGAATATGGGGCAGAAGTATGGCATCCTACAGCATGCCCAGCGATCTCCAGCCTGATTGACCGAGTTCAAGGAAAGGCCCTCCGCCTGGCCCATGCAGTGCCGGCCCACACCAGTCAAGCTGCTCTGGAAATCGAAAGCAACATGCCACCCCTCTCCCTCCACAGACATGCCAAAGTCATTGGGAAATATGAGCAAACCCTCCGCAAATCTGATGCTCATTGTCTCAAATGGAACATAGTTGACTATCACACCATTCCCAAGTGGAAACGCCGCCGCCTCCAGCGCTCCAACTTTGTCGAATACGCATCACGTTTCACTGCTGACATCCCACGCCCCTCTCGCAACCCCACTCCTCCTCTACCCCTACCTCCTCCACCTTACTACCGCAAATCTGTCCTTCTGGATCTCTCACAGCAAGCCTTTTGACCCCTCCACCCTCTTCCCTTTCACTGACTGGCTGCATATCTACACAGACGCATCTCTCCATCCATCTTCTCAACAGGCTGGACTTGGTTGTCTCCTCCAAAGCTCTCACCCTCCGATCTCTCCCACACAGAGCCTGCTGATGGACTCTGGAGCACCACTGACCTCGAGCTCAAAGCCCTTCATCATAGACTTACCATCAACCACCAGCTCCTTCAATCACGCCATCTCCACAAAATCGTCCTCATGACTGACAGCCTGAGTGCTCTCCTCAGTCTCCAAACTGCCTACAACAACCTCCGCTCCCAGTCTGACCTCCTCTACTCCATTCAACTCACTGTGCAGGACCTCACTCAGCTCTGCAACCGCCTGTTTCAGCAACCCCTCTCCCTTGCCTTCAAATGGATCCCTGGGCACACTGGCATTGCTGGAAATGAAATCGCTGACCGTCTTGCTCGCCAATCCTCCCAAGCGCCCCCCTACAAATCACCTCTTCCATACCACATCCTCAAGCGCTGGCTCCAGCAAGATCTCACAGCAACTTGGCTTCAAACCTGGGCCAATTCCAACCAAGCTCGCCCTTACTTCCGCCACCGGCCCGCTCCTGTCAACTCTGACCCCATCAACAAACTTCCGCACTGGGAGCACATACATTCTGTCCTCGCTGTTTGCCAGTGCTATGTTGCTTGAAAATAATAAAATAAAGGTAGGTATCTTAACGGCCGAAAACTTTAGGTTCCAATGTCCCAAAGTAGTCTACTGTTTGGTCCCAGACCATTGCACTCTTTACAATAGTGTGCTTATCGTCTAGCTATTTTATACTAAATTTTTTCTATGATGTGAAGGAGCGAAGGGGCTACTTTGAACTAGAGATGTTCCTTTTCCGGAAAAAAATGTCCGCCGGAAATTTACCGGAAATTTTCCATAATATTTTTCCAATTTTAAAAATTTGAGAAAACGCCAGAAATGGGCTCCTTGCAGGTCCTAGATAATTCTAGACAGCTTTTTTGTTTTTTCTATGCATTATAATATTTTTAACAACAGATAGAGTTTAATTCAGACCAGACAAGAGAGTTCAACCGACAAATGACTGCAAACATGTAATGTATCGGAAGCTAACAACGCAACAACAGCCTATGTATCGAGATCGGAAGCAGATTCTAAACTGTCATCAAGGGAAATGTCAACGTCAGAATCGGTGTTCTCAACAGTATCGGCACATTTTTCACTATCTTCTTCTCTCGGCCTAGGGGCTTGTTTCATTCTAGAAGCACCACTTCTTGCTCGCTTAAGCAAAGGCACGTTGTGCTTTATGTAGGCCAATCAGGAACAAAAGTGAGAGCTTGCTGAACAAACTGAACCTAATACGGAAATGCAACTAGAAATAGACCTGATTCACGTTTCTTTGATCGCATTAAAAGCGCTAAACGCGTCAGGTTCATTAAAAAGCAGTAATGAATATTTTTCCTTTTTTTCCATTTTTTTCCGACCCCCTAGGAAAATTTCCGGAAATTTTCCTTTTTTTCCATTGGAAATTTTCCATGGAACATCTCTACTTTGAACACCCTTATACCTAAATCTGATTTCCTTGTCTTCTCTGCATATTCTCGCCTCCTGTGGTTAGGGGGTTTTGTTGGTTACCATTCAGCTTCAACATAGTATTGTATAGAATATCTTCAACGGTATTGTTCGGTATTATTCGGTATGAAAAATGCCGAATTCGAATAACACTAATAACCATACATGTAACAGGGGGTCTGGGGGTCTGCCCCCACCCGACTTAGGCCAGACCCCCCCCCCGGATGCTCCCCCCCCGAGACGATTTCGCCGACCCCCCCTCCGATTTTTCTGGAAAGTAAATTTTTGAGCAATTTTTTACAATTTCAGACACAAAAATTGCCAAAATCGCCTGCAAAACAGCCCTTTTTAGCTGTATTTCAGCCAAATTTGCGATTTTTGGCGATTTTTAGCCAAAAAATTGCGATTTTTTTCGATTTTAGAGCGTTTTTTAGTGCCCATCCCCTCCCAAAATTTTGGCTCAGAACCCCCCGCCGGCGCCAGACCCCCCAACAACCCCCTCCCCCATCGGCAGCTGACCTGTTCCATGCAGACATGGGCAAAGGGGGGGGCTGAGGGGGGGTTGGCCCCCCCTCAGGCTCTGACCTACCCCCCCTCAGCCGGCCGCTACCCCCCCTCAGGAATTTTTTGGAAGATTTTTGTATAGAAAATTATGATAAATATATGCCTGGATTAGGTGTAAATAAGCTCAGAATAGCTTATTTTAACGTATTTTGATGAAAAATAAGCCAAAAAACCTTGATTTTAACCAAAAATCGGACTTTTTGGCTTACCACCCCCTCAGCCCCCCCCCCCCCTCAGGCGCTCCTACCCCCCATCAGCCCCCCCTCAGGAATTGAAAATTCTACCCCCCCCCCCCTCAGCCGAAATGCTAGCCCATGTCTGGTTACATGTATGCTAATAACCTAATAATACCGAACTTTATTTGCATCCGTACATACACAACACAAAAATCTGGAGGGAGGGGCCTGACTGAAGCCGTCTCGAGAGAGGAAGTGATTGAAACTTTAGCTTGTGTAAAAAGCTCTTTGAGTCGAAATCAATGGTGTGCCCAGGATTTTGCAAAAGGGGAGTGTTAAATTTTCAAGTTTCCTCATTGGGCCGTTGCCTAGCGATCAACTGGAACCAAAATTCCCTATGCGAGCCAGACCAGAATTACCCCAGTTCCGGCTGGAACCATAACCAGAACTTTTCAGCAGGGGCTAAAAATTGGAAATTGCTGTCAGAACTAAAAATTCTAACTGAAAACTGCAGGAGACAGTTACAGTGTGCTTTGCTAAAGTTAGAACTGGTAGAACTGCCATAAAACATTACTTGGTTTGGTTTGGTTTGGATTTATTCGCCCTGCCCAGTAGGGAACGACCGGAACCGGATTTTTGGGTCCGATCGGAATCGGAACTCAAGTACAGTTCCGAATCGGAATTTTTCGGAATCGGAACTTTTCTGAAAATCGGCTTAAAATTTTGGAATAACCTGTTTTTAGCAAAGAAACAGTGTTTACGCAACCATCCTTTACAATTCCATGCAAACATCCAGTACAAATCACCATGTCAAACGATAACAATGCATTAAAATCGCCAACCATCAATAGGTAAAATTCAAAGCGCGTAAAATATACTTTAAAAACAACAATTTTTCAACGTTTTCAGTAGAGTGCGAACTGGTATTTGGTAGTGGGTGTATTGGGGTGTTTTGCAGGTTTGGTATTGGGCTTTTTATGCAATGCAATGTCTGTAGTTCAATTGAAATTTGTCATTTTAGTGATACAGAATGTATTAGTACTGTACCCAGGGGTTGCGGTCTGGTACACCCCTTTCCGGTGGAGTAAGAAGAAAAAATCTGCCGAAAATAAGAAACACTGTAACACAGTAGATCATGTACGGACAAAAACCGTTAATTTTTGCGTATTTTACCCTCCAGAAGGCTTCTAAATCTTTCTTAAAGACTAATTTTTCAAAATATCTCGCCCTAGTTGGACTATGGCCCAACCAAGCCTCTTCGAAATTTTAATGGACTTGTACCTTTCACTGAAATGCAATTTTTGGCTCAGTTACGGAAGTATTGGGTATTGGGGTCTCAGGTATTGGGTATTGGGTCTTTCAGGTATTGTTCGCACTCTATTTTTCAGGCTTCAAGTGACTTCTGTCGCCTTCCAAAATGTGTTTTGCCACTTTAAACATCCGTTCACTGGATTTGATCAAAATCTTTGAGGCGTTTGAAGACTGCCGAGTTCTTCAGACTCAGGTGCTTCCACAACGGAGCAGTGCTAACTTTTATTTTTTACTTAGTGGGATTACAGCAGGTTATGGATTACTAAACTATGCAGATTGTCGATTACACACAAAGAAGACACGCAATAGTACGCATAGAATTGGTGTTTGATTTCCTAAAAATTTAGCCAAAGTTCCGAAAAATTCCGAGACCTCTGAGTTCGGAATCGGAATCGGAATCGGAATTCCGGTCGTTCCCTACTGCCCAGCAGCGACCAGCCGCTGATCTGAGGCCAACATTACAACGAGATTGTATGGCAGAGTACCGAAGGTACTGGAGGAAGGGAGAAGGGTGGCAGATGAATGGTGAGGAGTCAGATTCGATGGTGGGCAGCCAGGAAGTTGATAAGATGTTGCATGTCAGCTGTATGGCCGAAAAGGAGGCGAGAGATTCGAGGAGGAGGTGGGAGAAAGGTGGTGCATTGCGTTCGATATAGTAGGTGGGGCAGTTAATGATGATGTGCCGTATCCCTATGGTTTCGAGTTTACTACAGGGGCAAAGGGGGGAAGGGGCACGACGGAGGCGTTGTTGCCATTGACCAATGGGAAAAACGCGGAGGCACAGGCGAGTGAGGACTACTTGATCAGAGCGGGGGAGGCGATCGATGGGGTCCTCTCAGATTGGGTGAGGGCAGAACCGATGGTACACGGGAGCACAGGGGCTCAGGCGCCATTGCTGAGTCCACTGAAGTAATGTCTGAGATCGAAACAGCTTGCGGTAGCTATTGGTAGGGGTAGGCTGGGGAGAAAGGGAGAGGTAGGTCAGCTCCCAGTTTGGCCAAGGCATCTGCGCGATCATTGCCAGGAATGCCGGAGTGACCAGGTATCCAATGAAGGACAACTTCAGTGTGAAAGTGATAAAGCGGGAAAATAAAACGGTACTCTAGCGCACACGATCAGGATGTAATGTTGAAAGGGTCTGGGGTGCAAGGACCCTTGCGAGAGGACAGACGTTCATGCAGGATAGGACTGCACACCATGCACCCCGAAGGGGAACTTCTGGCATGGATTCAAGAGTCTTTAAGACCTCTGGTTTTTAAACTTTGGCTTTAAAATATCGAAACAACTGGAATTTTCCATCTGAAACTACTGTAATTGTTAAGCATCATTTTGGGCTGTAGTAAATTATCGACACTTGTGTGCAGTTCTGAGAAAAAAGTAGTGATAGCAATCAAGATGGTTGCCTAAAACAAAGTTTTTAGGTGATTTATTAATAGTATTTAGCGTTATTGCATGGAATTTAGCAGGTCTGCTTCCAAAAACAGCAGAAAGTCAAAAAGTTCCGATTCCGGCACCCTTCAGCACACAAACTGGACAGGAACAGGAATTCCGGTCGATCGCAAGATCATTTCGCAAAATTATCTTTCCGTCTTTAAAAGCATTGTGAGCTTACAATTAGAGATATTACAAATTTTAGTCATTTAAAGTGGCCTGGATGGCACAGTTGTTAAAAAATTTTATTGAAGGTCGTCTTGAAGGGTTCTAGCATGCTAGTACAGGTACTTACAAATTTTCCACCTCAAGTGGGTTTAGAAACCTGTATGAAACCGCCAATACAGTTCTAAGCACTGCATAAAACCCGCAATTTTTTGACTCCGAATATTTCCGAATTCCGAGAATGAAGCGAGAAATTAGACTTTTAAATTTTGGTCCCATAGTTAAGTGGAAGGCTATATCTCAGGACAGGAGCGTCAGATCCACTAATCCTTTGCGGCTGAAAGACAACTCATAAGTATATATTAGTGTACCAACTTAGAGCTCTCTAGCTCAAAGCTTCAATTTTGGGATCTGAATACTGAGACTCGATCGGTTCAGAGACCGCAGGGTTCGTGCGGGACCTGGAAAGTCAGGGAGTCATGGAAAAGTCAGAGAATTTAAAAAAGTCAGGGAATCAGGGAAAAGTCAGGGAATTTGATGTCTGGTCAGGGAAAATTTCATAGCAGCAGGAACATCTCGCAACCAAATGGGCCTATCAGAACTTTACACACCACCCTTTTGAATATCGGTCTTCTGACATTATGAGTCAGTGTCTGAATCGATCGAGTCTTGGCCCTTTGCCCTATTCAGACCCAAAATTGATAGTTTGGCGTAGAGGGCTGTAAGTTGGCACACTAATACTACTTGATGAGTTATTCAACTGCTGCTGAGGAATTCCCAATTCGACGCTCCACGCTCGAGATATAAGCCCGCGAATATCGGCTTGCTTAACTATGGGACGAAAATTTCCAACTTGAATTTCTTTCTTACTGAAAAGGGTTGGGACTTTAAAATTGGGGCTTTTAGGTAACTTTTCGAGTAGATTAAGAATCTTTAGTCCAAAATTGTTTTCTATGAAAAAAATTTTTTTCGCCCCCCTTTGGAGCCCCCCAGCTCGACTGGAACCCCCCCTAGATGCACTTTTTTATTTCAGAATTTCGTAGCGCTATTCAGGACCTACATTTTGGTGTAAAATATTTAAGATTTGAGAAGTAGGTTTTTGAGAAAATTCACTTTGAATGTCCAAAACCTGGAAAAATCGCCAACTTTCAGTGTGCTCGGAAATGTCGCAAACGATTCCTAGCCTTTAAATCGTAACTGAGACCTAAAAATTGGGGCTTTTAGCTAACTTTTCGAGAAGATTAAGAATTTTCAGTCCAAAATTGTTTTCGATGAAAAAATTTTTTTTCGCCCCCTTTGGAGCCCCCCAGCTCGACTGGAACCCCCCTAGACGCATTTTTTTATTTTAGAATTTCGTAGCGCTATTAAAGAGCTACATTTTGGTATAAAATATTCAAGATTTCAGAGGTAGGTTTTCGAGAAAATTGACTTTGAATGAACAAAATCGCCAGACAATAGGGACAAACAAGCAGGTTTTGGACATTCAAAGTGAATTTTCTCAAAAACCTACTACTCAAATCTTGAATATTTTATACCAAAATGTAGCTCTTGAATAGCGCTACGAAATTCTAAAATAAAAAAATGCGTCTAGCGGGGGGTTCCAGTCGATCTGGAGGGCTCCAAAGGGGGGGGGGCGAAAAAAAGTTTTTTCGTCGAAAACAATTTTGGACTGAAAATTCTTAATCTACTCGAAAAGTTAGCTAAAATCCCCAATTTTTAGGTCTCAGTTACGTTTTAAAGGCTAGGAATCGTTTGCGACATTTCCGAGCACACTGAAAGTTGGCGATTTTTCCAGGTTTTGGACATTCAAAGTGAATTTTCTCAAAAACCTACCTCTCAAATCTTGAATATTTTACACCAAAATGTAGGTCCTGAATAGCGCTACGAAATTCTGAAATAAAAAAGTACATCTAGGGGGGGTTCCAGTCGAGCTGGGGGGGCTCCAAAGGGGGGCGAAAAAAAATTTTTTCATCGAAAACAATTTTGGACTAAAGATTCTTAATCTACACGAAAAGTTACCTAAAAGCCCCAATTTTTAAGTCCCAACCCTTTTCAGTAAGAAAGAAATTCAAGTTGGAAATTTTCGTCCCATAGTTAAGCAAGCCGATTTTCGCGGGCTTATATCTCGAGCGTGGAGCGTCAAGTTGGGAATTCCTCAGCAGCAGTTTAATAACTCATAAAGTAGTATTAGTGTGCCAACTTACAGCCCTCTACGCCAAACTTTCAACTTTGGGTCTGAATACCAAGACTCGATCGAATCAGACACTGACTCTTATAATACTACACTTAAACCGGAAATTTTCTCTCTGAATACCGTTTAAATGCGTTATACTAACTCATTTTTTCAAAATTTTCTCACATTGGTTGCAGTTTCCTCACCCTGGTTGGTCAGGGAATTTTTGCTTCGGTCATGGAAAGGTCAGGGAATTTTGCTATACAAAAGCCGCACGGACCCTGGACCGACTCTTAGTACCAAGACTTACTTGTGCGCTTATGCGCTTTTGGGACATGCACTTATGACTTGTGCGTTTTTGGGATTTTGGATGAGTGCCTGCTTTTGCTGTGGAGAACAGGCCTCCGGTG
This sequence comes from Sabatieria punctata, assembly GCA_030248155.1. Taxonomy (NCBI): domain Eukaryota; kingdom Metazoa; phylum Nematoda; class Chromadorea; order Araeolaimida; family Comesomatidae; genus Sabatieria; species Sabatieria punctata. The sequence goes on from JASANB010005493.1 coordinate 68,665, forward strand.
CACAGCCTGTACTGATGTGTCTCTGGGCTTCTTTTAATTTTGGCAAACCGGCGCCATCTACATTGTAGCTGCACGTGTTGCCGTTGCAGAAGGAGCGGCATGCCGGGCAGGTACGCGATTGTGGAGGAGCCAGAGGCGTTGGAAGTTGTGGAGGAGGACGTCTACCACCCGGACCAGAGCGTCACTTCGGACGGCGCCAACTTATCAGTGCGCAGTCTGGAGCCGATCGTGGCCGGGCCGATCGGAATCAAAACAGTCTTCTTCGATCCCCGATGGACACCCAATCAGAGAAAGCTGTGTCTTGGTATTTTCTTGGCTCTTTACTTGCTTTAAGTTAAGAGCCATTTTTTATAAAAACCAGGCGGGTCCCCTTAAAAGGGCGGAACATGAAATTTTCTGACCTATACTTTTTATGTGATGAATCGATAGGTCTTCAGTAGAAAACACCACCACTACGGTATTTCTGCTCTCCGATACCCCTTGCGGTATTTACGGCCAAAAACGTGATTTTGGACATTTTGAGCCTGTGGAATAGCATACCTGAACCGATTGGCCTCATATTTTCAGCGTAGATTATGCTTACAACGCCAACTATTCGAGCAAAGTTTGGAGCCGATTGATTCATGCTCACATGAATAGCGTCGATTTTAAGGAGTATTTCAAAAAGTCGAAAAAATATTTTTTGGCCCAGTTCAGGATTTTGCCCATACTTTCAGGGGAGATAGAGCTTGTCGTTGGCTACAACGCCGGTGTTTTCACTTTTTCTGGACTCACCGTTTTTGAGTTATTCATGGTTTAATTTTCGGAAAAGAAAATTTTGCGGTATCTTTTAGAGTCATGCACACTTCTGACATGCCTGAAGTTAGATCGACCAGTAGTAGAGCGTTAGACGTAGAATGTGATGGGCTGACCAACCATATACACGAAATCGATTTATGAGCTCGCACACGAGAATGGCGGCACTCCAAACTTTCGGTCGAAAATGACACAATTTACGACCATTTTTTACAGATTTTGATGCCTATCGCTGGGTTTGGTTTTGTAGCCAACGACCAGCTTCATCTTTCCTGAAAGTATGGGCAAAATCCTGAACTGGGCCAAAAAATATTTTTTCGACTTTTTGAAATACCCCTTAAAATCGACGCTATTCATGTGAGCATGAATCAATCGGCTTCAAACTTTGCTCGTATAGTTGGGATGGCAAGCATAATCCACGCTGAAAATATGAGCCCGATCGGTTCAAGAACGCTATTCCATGGGTTCAAAATGTCTAAAATCACGTTTTTGGCCGTAAATACCGCAAGGGGTATCGGAGAGCAGAAATACCGCAGTTGTGGTGTTTTCTACTGAAGACCTATCGATTCATCACATAAAAAATGTAGGTCAGAAAATTTCATGTTCCGCCACCTGCATGGTTTTTTATAAAAAATTGCTCTTAAGTCTTCTATTCAATTCGTGATCGATCTTAC
>JASANB010005495.1:0-39664 GCA_030248155.1 Sabatieria punctata
GGGTTTGTGTATGTTGTGTTAAAGAGTTCAGCGAAACTGATTGACCAACACAAAAGTTTAGAGCCTAACAATAAAAATGATGTAAAAAATTAATTTAATTGTAATTGAAATTTTCATAATTGACCCGGTTTTAATTTCAATTCAATTAATTTAATTTAATTGAAATTCAAAAAGTTGGGTCATAATTTAATTGTAATTTAATTGAAATTCGCCTGGAATTTCAATTATATTTTTTTTTCAATTACAGTATAGATAAAAAAATGTCCCATCGCTTTTTCGGCCTTCACTCAAACGTTTCGTTCTCAGTCACTTCTTTACCGATTTGGCTCAAATTTTCAGCAAAAATTAACAACATGGTTGGCTAAATATTCTGCAAGTGTGGTGCCAAAATTCCAATCTCATACTGGTTTTATGACCCGAAAACTAGGAATGAGGGTGGTCCACGCAAATTTAATTTTTTCGGTAATACAAGAGTACAGTCCTGAAACTTGCAGGAATGATTGGTGTTGCTATTGGGCATAATATACTAAGCGGGCAGCCCTGTAGCTCAAGGGCACTAAAATGGGGAATTTCAAGAACATGAGTAGAAAATCCCATAGTTAAGAAATCTGCACCTTCTAGAATCAAAGCACTGAATCTGTTGTTAATCAACATAGATTGTAGCAGGAAGTTCGACAAATAAATGAACCTGATATTTAAGCTCTGTTCCACACCATAGTAACTATCCCTGCAGCGTTTTTTGAAAATTGAAAATCTTTAGAATCGTCATTTTGCCGGTTTTACGAAGAAAAGTCATATTTCCTCATGTTTTTGAAATTCCCCCATTTTAGTGCCCTTTGAGCTACAGGGCTGCCCGCTTAGTATGTTATGCCCAATAGCAACACCAATCATTCCTGCAAGTTTCAGGACTGTACTCCTTGTATTAACGAAAAAAAATAAATTTGCGTGGACCACCCTCATTCCTAGTTTTCGGGTCATAAAACCAGTATGAGTCGGAATTTTGGCACTAAACTTGCAGAATATCTAGCCAACCATGTTGTTAATTTTTGCTGAAAATTTGAGCCAAATCGGTAAAGAAGTGACTGAGAACGAAACGTTTGAGTGAAGGCCGAAAAAGCGATGGGACATTTTTTTTATCTATACTGTATTTCCTGTGGTGAATGTAAGTAAATGTGTAAGTATTAGAGGCACTAAGGACTTCAAATAAGAACCTATTTAGGATTTGTCACCTCTTTATACTGACCTCACTATGTTTTGTAATATTTTATGATCTGCTTTTTTATTTCGTAGTTCATAAAAGCCAAAACAGTGATTTTTGGATGTATGGTGGGTTGACTGACACCCCTTTTTGGCAAAGGTACCTAGGAAGTGATGTTGCTCAAAAATGCTGGAAACCTTTAGATTATGCACTGATATATAGTAATAATGAACGAACTGTAAATTTCCCCCAGAATGCCATTTTATGCGTTTTTAAAAGGCAGCAAATAAAAATTTTCTCGCCTGGTTGGACAGCAGGCTAACCAGGTGTCCCTAAGCTTTTGCGTGGACATTTTTCTAAGTCCTGAGTCAGTTTCACCGTCTTTTAACAGCAAAATTACAATAATTTTCAAAAAATTGAAAAAATAATTGAAAAAAATTGCATAATTGAATTTTTCCGAGGTTCCATAATTTAATTGAAAATATAATTGTAATTGAAAATAATGGAAAACTATATCAATTAATTTAATTTAATTTAATTTAATTGAAATTGAAAACTGAGCCCATAATTTAATTGTAATTGAATTGAAATTCAAATTCCATAATTTTACATCACTACCTAATAAACAAACGGTCCACCCTGATCTACTGTGGAATACATATATGTATATGTATATGTAAAAAATACATATTATGTATAATTTTTTGGAATACATATATGTATATGTTCATGTATTCCTCAGAGAATATGTTTATGTATATGTATTCTGAGGCCACTATGTATTTAAAGTACATATTTGAAAATACATATTGAATGTCTGATGAAATGCTGCATTTTCAAGTCTCAGCCTGCCATCCATAGCATGAAATTACATTTTCTTAGGATGCCAATGTCTGAATTTGCTCCAGTGGTAGAAAAACCACAGATTTGGTGTTTTAATTGAGTAATACCATCACCGTGTAAAGTGGTGCGAGGCGACGAAAAAGGAGTTCTAATGAGGGAACATTTAGATTTTCAAATTCAATGGATAAATGGCAGGAGAAAAATGCTCTTTTCTTTTGCTAGTTGACCTAGTCGAAATTATTGGCCACTGCGGTTTCAAAAACAAAGTGCATTGCACAGGTCTCCCATACAGAAAATGACTAACTGTACGTGGGATTTTAAACAGAACTTAAATGTGGAAATTATTGCTAATTTGACTGACGTACTGAATCAATTTCATGCTAATCAGGTCCAAGCATAGACCCTTTCTAATTTCAGTCGCAAACAACTCTTTTATCAGCATTTTTCAACTTAATACCTGGCTTTGAAAAAATATGTATAATATGTATTTTATGTACATATTTTTTGAAAAAATACATATACATATTATGTATATGTATTCGTCATCAGAAAACATATACGTATATGTATATGTTATGTATTCCACAAATTCAATATTTTGCCAACAGTACCCTGATCTAGTAGGTACAGTGTGTGTGCACTGCACAGCAGAGACAAATATTTTACTTCAACACTTGACAACTTTCAACTCTCCCAAATCCAACTTCTTGTCTAATCTGTACAGACCGACAGTTCCAGAGCAACTGCATCACAAAGTCCATCTCATTATCCATTTCCAGTTGCCAGCCGGAGATTCTGTTCTCGGCAGGCGAGCCGTCATAGTGCAGCGTGCAGTTTTCACACACGAAAGTAGGCTTAAGCGATGCATTTTCTGGGTTTTCCAACTCAAACTGACACAATTTACAAAGGCGCTCTGCCACCAAACTCAGCATTCGGCTGGACCAGGGAACAGAGTTCACTACACTACAGTGCATATTTGCTAGGTCGGCCTTTAGATAGGCATTGAAGACAGTTTCCGACTGTTCCTTAGAAAATTGCACATAGACTACGGGCTCCAGCAGAAAGACTGATTGGTCTTTGATTACTCGCTCAAAGGAAGCATCGGCAGAAATGTGGACGTTTTTCAGCGTTGATATTTGAACTGACTGAAACCGATGCAAAAACTGATTGTCTGCATGCAAGAATTGAACGTTCAAGTCGACTGAAAGTTTCAGATTGCCGGAACTTGTCGACACCAACCATCCAAACTGGGGTAGAATGAAGATGATGGTACTGCAGATCAACAGGCATAGAGTGACAATGATTATTATCCCGTAAATAATAGTCATAGTCACAGAGTTTTGTTGACAAAGATGTCGGTAAGTTTCCAAGTTCGGTTTAGTGTCAGGTGTCGTAGGCTGAATTCTCTTTCTCTGCAGTTTTCTGATTTTGTGCCAAAAATAGAACACTCTCCCGACCGAAATCCACAACCCAATCAGATAATTTCGGACGTTCACTGCACAGTGCAGTAGATTGAGCTTGACCCAGAAACAGGTTGAAGGTGTGAAGAATAGACTGACAATGAGAAAGAAGTGAAACATCTCCAAAATCAGCGCTAATATGGTCAGAAAATCGCGTCGGAATTCCCAAGATTTACAAAGCGCAAACGGCCTACTCTCCAGGATTTTCTCCAATCTCTCTCTAAGCGATGGAATGTAGAAGAATTTTTCGGCCGTGGCTTCCTTGTAGAAGGTGAAACACTCGCCGACTGCGCGCAAAACCGTCAGCAGCAGTTGAACGAAAAGGCCGAATTTTGCCACTTGCGTCAGATCTTTGAACAGACAATTCCAGGCCAGATTAAGGCGAACGGCAGTCTCTGAACTTGCTGACAGACTGGTGCCGGTGCCAAGCATTGTGAATTCCGGCTCATATTTCCAACAGTTTGCGTATTTCTGCACAATGCTCACTGTATTGGTTCCAATATTCTTCTCATCTATTGATTCATCTTTGACTTTGTCAACTATTGATTCATCTTTGACTTCATCCTTTCCGTTATCTTCACTGTTCTTTTGAACTACAGTGTTTGGTGGCCATAAAAAAGAACCGCCAGTCTTTTTTAGAGTTTTTTGAATAATTTCAAATGGCCACTATTCTGTCAATTTTCAACCGATTGAAAAGATTTGTGGCATGATTAGTATTACTTGGTAAGAGTTTGCTTTGGCCAAGTCCTAGCCTGCTAGCCTTCTGTAGCCTGGAGTTATGCCCTTCCGAAATGAACTGACCCGAATTTTCAGACGTCAATTTTGAACATAAATATCTTCATCGGATCTTTCCCAAATTTTGCAGGTTAACCAATCTTCATATGGACTTAAGAACCTGAAGAGCTCAGCTTTCTAACACAAGAGGTTAAAATCTGGCTGATTTTTACTTTCAGTCAAGGTGAAAAATTAGCATTGTCAAAAATGGCGGTGTTATCCCTTTCACAGAAAACAGGGTCATGCGAACTAGTGGGGTGTGGATTACAATCGCCTGTACTAAGGCAACACAATGAATACCTATTAATTAGGCCATACAACCGTGCTCTATGTTTAGAAGACACCACCCTCATTTTTGAGAATGCTAATTTTTCACATTGACTGAAAGTAAAAAGTCGCCAGATTTTAACCAGTTGTGTTAGAAAGCTGAGCTCCTCAGGTTTCAAAGATTGGTTAATCTGCAAAATTTGGGAAAGAGCAGATGAAGAGTTCGCGAGATATTTATGTTCAAATTATACGTCTGAAAATTCGGCTCAGTTCATTTCGGAACGGCACATCTCCAGGCTACAGAAGGTTAACAGGCTAGGACGTGGCCAAAACAAACTCTTAACAAATAATAATAATCGTGTCCAAAATCGCTTCATTCGGTTGAAAATTGACGGAATGGCGGCCATTTTAAATTATTCAGAAACCCGAGAAAAGGTCAGGCAGACGGTCCTTTTTTTGGCCAACGCTTTATTTCTTCCAGCAATAATTTTCGGGTTTCAGCATGAGCTGCCATCAACTTCTGTCCAATTCTACTCACGATCTCTGCTGAGTTGTCTTCTGCTTGTTGTTGCTGATGAAGATGGTATGATTCATAAGTGGTATTCAGCTTCAACTCTTGCTGCTTAAACATTTCGGCTTTTTGTTCTACGATCCATATTCGATTTTCGTTGCTAATATCGATCAGTTTGTACTGCAGTATGCTGAGCTGACTGAGAACCAAGTCACAACCGTAAGCGGTGTGAATAGTATCGACTTCTTTGATATACCGATCATCATCATAATCAGCCTTGACGGCCCAGGCAATCAGGGGCGTATCTTTGCCCAGATCTATCACCCGTTTCAGCAGTTTTCGACTAAACCGGTAGAACTTGATATTGTCTTCTTTTTCGAGTCTATCTTTCACGATTCTGTCGTCGTAAGCTGTCTGATAAAAATCAAAGCCATTGTCCAATCGGTATAGGTCATCTGATTTGGCTTTGACCACTCCCTGACCAGCTTCAAAGTGACCGGCGGTCAGGCACTTTATGGCCAGAGCGCTCAGCTCTCGTTTTGTAGCCACAAACGCAACCAGTTTCGCCCTTTCGCCGTGTTTCACCTGTTTGTGCTGCTCCGGACTGTCGCACCAGCGGTGCGAAGAAAAGTTCAAGGGGCGGTCTACCTTGATCATAATGTCTGCCGGCCAGTTATACGGTATGATTCGGTGACATTCGTGTCCCATTGACTGGCAGCCGGTCAGGTGACCTTTCGTACAAACCAGAGTTCCAAATCCGACCATTAGCTCCGCCATTCTACCAAACAACCAATACGCTTAAAATGGCAAGCGACCAAAATCAGAATAGTACATAGTTGTAGTGCCAGGCAACAAGGATAAACTTTGTACTCGACCGACGGTCGCTAGGATATTAGAATGAGCTTTTGAAACTAGAGATAGAAGAGTAACAAACAGTATCACTTGAGCCCTCACTAGCAAGACTAACTCAAAACTGTTAGAAAAAGAACAGAAAAGACCAAAATTGGCATGATAAAACCAATAATCAAACTGCTGTAAGAAAATTTGCATAAAGATTTTATTAATGGGACCTGTCAGGCACTGTTTTATGTCTGTTTCTTGGATTATGTAATTAGGAGTCAGAATTACTCTTCTAACTACAGTGCGTGGGCGTTTTTCTAAGGTAATAAATTATACATTGTAGACTGCCCGTCGAAAACGTGTTTCAAGGTGATTTCATATCTCACCCCACCCCTCTAGGAAGCATTTCACCTCAAATACATATTTTTATGAATAGGATAGGTATGTAGTGCAATCATAATACAGTATAGATAAAAAAATGTCCCATCGCTTTTTCGGCCTTCACTCAAACGTTTCGTTCTCAGTCACTTCTTCACCTATTTGGCTCAAATTTTCAGCAAAAATTAACAACATGGTTGGCTAAATATTCTGCAAGTGTGGTGCCAAAATTCCGACTCATACTGGTTTTATGACCCGAAAACTAGGAATGAGGGTGGTCCACGCAAATTTAATTTTTTTCGGTAATACAAGGAGTACAGGCCTGAAACTTGCAGGAATGATTGGTGTTGCTATTGGGCATAACATACTAAGCGGGCAGCCCTGTAGCTCAAAGGGCACTAAAATGGGGGAATTTCAAAAACATGACGAAATATGACTTTTCTTCGTAAAACCGACAAAATGACGATTCTAAAGATTTTCAATTTTCAAAAAGCGCTGCAGGGATGGTTACTATGGTGTAGAACAGAGCTTAATTGTCATTGTCAACCGAGATCGGGCGGCCATCAGGCAGACATGTATAGTGGGGGGGTCGGCGGAATCGGCCGATATGGTGTGCGTTGGACATCCCTATGGCCCCAAAGTAAAACCCTAAAACAGTTCCGCCCAACTCCCTCTGGGTACCCAGCAATGGCCATCCATGGTTCTCTATGTTGAAGGCCATTTTCCATAGTAAAACTCCAAAACACCCCCCACGGAAATGACCTTTTCTCTGGGGGGCGAGCAAACTCAGACCCGTGCTATGCAGCGTTCGAAAGCTCACATCATGGGCTTTCAGAATCTGTAATAAAATTTATGGTGATTTTTGTTGTTTCAAAAATAATCGATCCCGAAGTATCGATTTATCACGATTTTATCAGTTTTCAGCAGCCAAATAAAATGGTTTGGCATGAAAATTTGATGAGCCTACTAGGTTTTCTGACACGGCAAATTCAATGGCGTGATCCATTTGTGCATAGGACCATGTGATCAATCGATAGCCAGCAATGGCCATCCATGGTTCTCTCTGATGAGGGCCATTTTCCGTAGTAAAACTCCAAAACACCCCTCACGGAAATGAACGTTTCTCTGGGGGGCGAGCAAACTCAGACCCGTGCTATGCAGCGTTCGAAAGCTCACATCATGGGCTTTCAGAATCTGCAATAAAATTTATGGTGATTTTTGTTGTTTCAAAAATAATCGATCCCGAAATATCGATTTATCACGATTTTATCAGTTTTCAGCACCTCACTAAATCAGCTAAGAAGGAAAATGGGATTACCAAATTGGGGGTTTTCTGCTACACCAAATTCATTCGCGACATCAATTTACAGCTATGATCACGTGATCAATCGATAATCGATATTTGATTAATTATCGAATTTTTGCTGTGCAAATGATCGAACTACACAGGCTAATAATGTTAGTGGTTTTCTAGCATGCCAATTTCAACCATGATATCGTTCTAGAGCTACCAACGCGTTTTAATTCGATAATCAATATCGATTGATTATCGATTTTTGCTGTTCAGATATTCCAACTACACAGGCTAATAATGTTAGTGGTTTTCTTGCATGCCGATTAACCATGATATCGTTCTAGAGCTACCATCGCGTTTTAATTCGATAATCAATATCGATTGTTTATCGATTTTTTGCTGTGCAGATATTCCAACTACACAGGCTAATAATGTTAGTGGTTTTCTAGCATGCCGATTTCAACTATGGTATCGTTCTCGAGCTACCATCGCGTTTTAATTTGATAATCAATATCGATTGATCACATGATCCTATGCACAAATGGATCACGCCATTGAATTTGCCGTGTCAGAAAACCTAGTAGGCTCATCAAATTTTCATGCCAAACCATTTTATTTGGCTGCTGAAAACTGATAAAATCGTGATAAATCGATACTTCGGGATCGATTATTTTTGAAACAACAAAAATCACCATAAATTTTATTACAGATTCTGAAAGCCCATGATGTGAGCTTTCGAACGCTGCATAGCACGGGTCTGAGTTTGCTCGCCCCCAGAGAAACGTTCATTTCCGTGAGGGGTGTTTTGGAGTTTTACTACGGAAAATGGCCCTCATCAGAGAAAACCATGGATGGCCATTGCTGGCTATCGATTGATCACATGGTCCTATGCACAAATGGATCACGCCATTGAATTTGCCGTGTCAGGAAACCTAGTATGCTCATCAAATTTTCATGCCAAACCATTTTATTTGGCTGCTGAAAACTGATAAAATCGTGATTAATGGATACTTCGGGATCGATTATTTTTGAAACAACAAAAATCACCATAAATTTTATTACAGATTCTGAAAGCCCATGATGTGAGCTTTCGAGCGCTGCATAGCACGGGTCTGAGTTTGCTCGCCCCCCAGAGAAAAGGTCATTTCCGTGGGGGTGTTTTGGAGTTTTACTATGGAAAATGGCCTTCATCATAGAGAACCATGGATGGCCATTGCTGGGTACCCAGAGGGAGTTGGGCGGAACTGTTTTAGGGTTTTACTTTGGGGCCATAGGGACGTCCAACGCACACCATATTGGCCGATTCTGCCGACCCCCCACTATACATGTCTGCCCGATCTCGGTTGGCAATGACAATTAAATATCAGGTTCATTTATTTGTCGAACTTCCTGCTACAATCTATGTTGATTAACAACAGATTCAGTGCTTTGATTGTAGAAGGTGCAGTTTCTTAACTATGGGATTTTCACTCATGTTTTTGAAATTCCCCCATTTTAGTGCCCTTTGAGGTACAGGGCTGCCCGCTTAGTATGTTATGCCCAGTAGCAACACCAATCATTCCTGCAAGTTTCAGGACTGTACTCCTTGTATTACCGAAAAAAAATAAATTTGCGTGGACCACCCACATTCCTAGTTTTCGGGTCATAAAACCAGTATGAGTCGGAATTTTGGCACTAAACTTGCAGAATATTTAGCCAACCATGTTGTTAATTTCTGCTGAAAATTTGAGCCAAATCGGTAAAGAAGTGGCTGAGAACGAAACGTTTGAGTGAAGGCCGAAAAAGCGATGGGACATATTTTCTTATCTATACTGTATGTATTTGTGTGTAACACGTGTATTTCTGTTCTGAAAAGACTAAGCAAGACGCCAGAAAACATTAGGAATCGTAAAATTAAGCCAGGATACACAGAAAGTTTAGCTGGAGTTTTTTCCGCGATTTAAAATCTATCATAAACTGATAAGAAACTTACAAGAAAACCATTGCCTCTAATAAATCTGACATGCAGAAATCGATTTCTGCCCAACAAAATAGTCTAGAACAACTATATTATGCAGAAGTTTCTCTGCAATTTTCCAGATTGGACCTATTTAAGGATAATTATTCATCAGACTAAATCATTTGTAGCATTGATTTTTCACCGACCTATTTGAAGTTTTGTTGGCAAACCGTAGCAATTGCCGGCACAGTTGGTGTAGTGGTTTAGGCCGCACAGCCACTGTCGTCGTGCGCTCATCCTCTAGACGCGGCAAGTTTCTTGCCGCAGAGTTGGTCGTCGGCATAAAGCCCCACCCAGGCCACCGAAAGCTGGTGACAGCGAGTACGTAGGTAAAATGGGAACTGACTGGATCTGCCGTTGCACAGAAGCCGCTCCAAAGCATATACCACGTTGGAGGAGAAGATATACAATGTGCGATGTCAGGAGTAGTCTGAGAAACCAACTATGCCGGGAGCCCTCTGGCATATGGGGCAACGGCGGCCGTCGGGAGGTGGCAGAATCATGGCATCAACATGCCCGGCACCCAGCAGCATGGCTAGGAGTTGCTGGCAGTGAAAGAAGGGCAACGTCCGAGATGACGAATCACGGGTGTCGCGAAATGGACCACGAGTCTGATCGTAGCCCCGCAAATCGGATCGGATCAAACCATCCCAATTAAAAAAAGACCAAACAATAAAAGAATGTTTACTTCGATAATAAACTACATAATAGTAAAACCTTTATTCACATACACAGAGCGGATCGTGCATAAAACAAAAGCTTCACTACCATTTATGAACTTGCTCACAGAGCCAAAAAATACACTCAATTAGTAGGTACATATTTGCGCGCCGAACACAACATTTCCTTATATTTTCTGCTCCATTTGGCATTTTCTAAGCGAGTGTTGCGTTAGCGTCGACAAATTTCACCGGATTACAGGGAAGCAGCGGGCGTTTACATTAATTATCATGCAGCAGCAGAAGAGAGAAAGAACTAGCGCTTAAACTAGACAAAATAAACCGATTCATCCTACTCTATTGCAAGCCGAGCTGGGGGACTACTACAAGCTACCGTACCAATAATAATAATAAGAAGAAAACGTAGCAGCCAGTGAACACAGGGCGGCAACTTTGAAGACAAAAACAGATCACAATTGGACGGCGCGGAGGGTAGGAGGGTGCTGGGTAGGTAGACGTGGGCCGTCGCCGGCCTTAGGGCGTGGCCTCGACCTTGCGCATCTTTGGTCGCGAGCGATTGGCGAAGAGCATGTCACGTGACTCGTTGTAGCCGCGGTTCACCCAATGACCGAAGACCAAAAAGACAGCCGCCTCAGTTTCGTGCCGGATCTGCAAGAACATAAAAACGTAAAGTACTGTACAGACGTACACACATGAAAACAAATATGCATATGCAGCCCATTAACAACTTTAGAAAGGACAACGCCCTTACCCCGACCGAGACCCAATCCGATTTTTCGTTCAAAGTAATATTTGGAGTAAATTTTAGCGATTTTTAGCCATTTCAGACACTAAAATTGCTAAAATCGCTTGTAAAACAGCACTTTTAGCGGAATTTGAGCCATGATTATGCGTTTTTAACTAAAAATTGAGATTTTTGAGCGAGTTTAGTGAACCTCCCTCCCTAGAATTTCGGCTCTCAGACTCCCCGACCAGCGCCAGACACTCAACCCAACCCTCCACCTGCTTCGGCGGATGACCTGTTCAGGGTTCGTACAGATCCGGAATCTCCAAATTCCCCTGACTTTTCAGAGGCCAACGCAAAAAACCTAACAAAACAGATTTTCAATTAATTTTAGTAGTTTCCAAGTACATACAAGAAACTAAACATACAGTGGCGCATCCACCAATTTCGAAATTGTGGCCCAAACAGGACAAGAAAGTTGGAAACTTTAGCTTAAGAACAGATTCAAAACTGTGTGCTGAGCACGAAATTAATAGATTTGTCGTTGTAAGAGTCCTGATTCGTCCGCTGCCCAATTAGGGCTAGAGAATTCGGAAAAATAGGCTTCCAGAACGCATTCAAAAAGGAAGTTGTGGGAGCATAAAATTAACAGTTTTGCACACACTGTTTATGCAGCAATTGACTAAATTTCTTCGACCAGACACGAAATTCCCTGACCAGTACGAACTCTTTTGTTACATGTATGACCACCAATCGTAAATTTTCATGTCCTGCCGGGAGCTGACAGAGGGGGTAAGAACACCTGAGGGGTGGTAAACCAAAAAAGGCCGACATTTTTTACTAAAATTTCAACAAAACCCGTTCGACAAACACGGGAGAACAGTTTTTTCTTAAACACCATCACGAAAAAATCTAGAAACCATGTAGTACGAGATGACACACAGGGAGAGGGAAAAACTGTACAATTGCTGATTTTGCTTGAAAAAAGGAGGAGAACGAAAGTAAAGTAGGTAGGGAGGTACCTGTCGGTCCCTGTAAGGCCTCTTGCGAAGCGTGGCTCTGTCGAATTCTCTGTTCAGTGCCTTCACCTTCTGCAGTCTCAGTAAGAAACGTACGCACCAGATGGACGTCTTAAACAGACCCTTGGCCGAACGCTTCAGTGGCTCTGCCTGTTCGCCCTAAACACCGCTTTATGCTAATTTCTGTAGCAGCGCCCAGTCTCGTTCGGTACCAATTGAGCTAGGAAACAGTGGTCCAAGGCTTCTTTGGCAGACAGCCGGTCCGGCACTTCTAGCACCAGTAGCTTTTTGATCTAGACTGGTTAATTGATTTAATTAATTTATTAATTAATTGTCGCTTACCAGATCTTTGGCGTCCGAACTAATCGAGTCCCACTGTTCGGGATTGAACTCGTACTTTCCCTCCTGGATCATTCTCAGCATTATCATCTGAAAGATTATAAATTATTCTAGTGCAAAAACAACCCAGTAGATTTGTTTTCTGACGCAACTATATAACAGTCAGGCACTTAACGCCGTTTATGGTACCAACTAGTGATGCAACCGGGATCCCGGTATTTCCCGAAGAACCGGGAATTCCCGGTATTTTCACTCCCGGTTTCTAATCCCGGTTCGCATTCTCTAATACCGGGAAATACCGGGAATACCGCAAAATATATTTTATAGCAGTATTGACTGTTTTTTGCAGATACTATGTATTTCAGTCACATCTGCTGTATACCAAACGCTTTTTTACCAGTATCAGCGGCACGCAAAACTTTGAATAAGTTTTCAAATGAATGCTACTTGCTTAATTTAAGCGAACAACCATGTTTTTCAGCTTTTCCTTTTGTTCCAAATATTTTATATTGGTTTAGGCTTTAAACTTTATGTTTCTAAGCTTCCTACTTTATGAAGGCAATTCAATTGAGCAAAGCAATTCTTTGATTGCATATTCTTACAAAACTCTTTTGGTCCAATTGGCATCGAGCTGCCTGGTGCTTGTAAACCAGCTCACTAAATCATTCAATATAAATCTGATCTCACAGTTTACTGTAGTTTAGCCAAATTATGCGAGAAATCCTTGAGAAAACCGACTAGAAATGGTATCAATAGCTAAGCCGGATGTTTGAAAACATTTATGTTTTACCATGCTGTATGCGTTTTGATAGATTTCCCGGTATTTCCCGGTATTCTCATTTCCCGGTAATCCCGGTTTTCCCGAATCCCGGTTTTCCGCTCCCGGTTGCATCACTAGTACCGACACCATATAAGGTGCTGGTACCATATATTATGGTACCGGTACCGAGGGTAGTGGTACCATATATGGTACCGGTACCTTATAAACAGAGTTAAGTGCCTGAATGTATAAGTCTCAACCGAATCTGTTTTGAATGAAAGAGAGATAGATTCTGGAAAGACTGCTGAAATTTTTGTTCGATCTAACGGCCCAGCCCAGATCTGTCAAAATCGTTCACGCGAACACCATCAATTCTTTATTACTACGCGAGCAAAAAAAAAACCGGCAAGCGTAATAGTTCGGAAGAAAATCTTTATAAAGAAGTAATCGAAGAAGGCAACAGAAAAGTGGCCCAACAAATAAACAGACCCACCTGTCTCCTGTGATAGAAGGGCGCGTAACCGGCCAACCTGCAACAAAGAAACCACTGCCACCACTGACTGACGTTTCAATTGGGGTTAAGAACAAGGACGCCAAGGGCGTGCCCTCCCGCCGGCCGCGACAGCTGTTTTATGCGACAACCAATTATAGAGCCACGGCCAGTACTCTAATTAGCAAATAAGGCCCCAGTCACAATGGAGCTCAGATTTCTCCTAAATGGACAATTGGGCCACTGCACCGGCCGCTATTGTCAATCGCCTCACACCTGACTAAGCCCCGGCCAAGGGCAAAAAGTCAACAAGTTGGCTGGCTACTGCCAAAGCAACGGTTGGATAAATTTGCAGCTAATTCTGACGTTTCTTTGAAGAACTTACATAGTGTACATAATAACCCCGCACGCCCAGAGATCCACTTCCCGATTGTAACCGGTTGCATCATCGTACATTTGTGCGTACAATACCTCGGGCGCCAGGTAACCGGGGGTTCCGCACAGGTCTAAACAATTTGACTTTTTGCCAGTTTTTCAGATGTGACGAAAAAGACGGTTGAACCCACCAAATAAATGTTCACCGGGGTAGGCTTTTTTGGCAAACCCGAAATCTGTTAAGACAATACGATCTGAATTGATCATCAGCAGGTTCTCTAACTGAAACACGCTCGTTTTGAGACGGACAGACAGACACAGACAGACAGACAGACAGACAGACAGACAGACAGAGACAGACAGAATGACAGACAGACAGACGGACGACGGACAGACAGACAGACACAGATAGGCTGACAGACAGGCTGACAGACAGACAGACAGACAGACAGACAGACAGACAGACAGACAGACAGACAGACAGACAGACAGACAGACAGACAGACAGACAGACAGACAGACAGACAGACAGACTCAGGCTTGCTCACTAGGAAAAATTGGTAGCTATCTTTCAGAAGGTTCTGGGGTTTCGGTCGCAATCTTTCTAACTGTGCTAATTCTGTAGCTATGGTAATGGTCTACCGATCAAGGCTTGGGCAAGAATGCACGTTCATACTTATAAATTTTTATAGCAAGTTTTCTAAGTGGGGTTTCCGGGGGAAATCGGCCGATAATCGATGATAAGGTGATTTGACTAGAGCGCGTAATAGCATGATAGCATGCAGTAATTGGTTGTAGATGTGCTGGTGTGTAAAACAATAATGTAGAAGTCATAGACAGTTGTTTGCTGCCACATTGAGTCATATTTGCTAAAAATTTACAATTTTGGTGCGCACGTTTTACAGGATTTGTTCCGAGACCAAAAAAACACGGCGCGTCGTTGGTATCTCCCGATCTGGCTGGCTCCAGGCTGACCGACAGACAGACAGACAGACAGACAGACAGACAGACAAACAAACAAATGTACCGAGAGCAGACAGAACAAACCTTCATATCTCTATGTATAATATTTTTGTCGTGCATAAACTTGAGCCCTTCAAAAATCTGTCGCATATAGCGCTTGGTGCGTTTCTCAGAGAAGGTCACCGCCTTGGTCAGCACGTCAAACAACTCGCCTTCGGGCGCCCTAAACAATTAACTCACTCTACTGACCAACTAAGCAAACCACTAACTGACATTTCGGTGACCAAGAAGAGGTAGGTCTGCGTTTGGAAGAAGTCAACCAGACCGACTAAACAGTTTCGATTGTTTGTTGGTTAGGAGAAAAAATAAAGAAAAAAGCAACTGACTTATACTGGGATGCCCTTGCAGCTCTCTGAGAATGGCCACCTCATCAAAGGTCTCCTGCATTAATTTCTGTGCCTCCTTCAAGGACTGTCGCTCAGTGGTGGTGTCAACGATCTTGGCCGCGTGTTCTTTGTTGGTCTTCTTGTCTATACACTTGCGCACAACAGACGCCATGCCTCTGAAGTGTGCTTTCATTCAGTCGGCTCATTATTACTACTCTCGTCTAAGCACAGCCGGGAGCCCGGGTTAAGCTCACTTAACCCATAAACAAGCCGACCGAAATAAATAAGCTCCACCACAAGATGTACACACGGCCGCTTGTTGTTTACTCCGATTCGCTAACCGCAGAGGGCTCAGCACGGCGATAAATGACAGAAACGGCACAAATAAGAGCAGATGGGGAGGAGCGTATCAACAATAATATCCTTGATAACATACATTTACATAGTAGGGGTTACTCCCCCCAAGTAGAAAGACGACCCCAAAGACGGTCTAGGGATGCCCGGGCCCAAAAATGCAGGTACCAGTAACGGCCCCAGCATTAACAAACTGGCTCAGAAATCACTAAATTTTAGCTTGTAACGCCTTTGGAAACTGAACGTTGCGTTTCCACTGCTAATATCATATTTAGGAGGAATCGGTGGCCTCCGAAGCTCTTTTTGTTTGTTTTTAGTCATTCCTAAAACGCTTTTTGGTAGCTTAAATTTGCGATGCCTCGCCTCCTTCCTTACTGAAAAATACGTGCTAAGAACGCATTTCCAGATGGCTTGGAATTTTCTTGAAATCTTGTCCACTCTGAGCGAAACCCCCCTCAACCCCACCCTCACGGGAACCCACTCCCCCAGGCTCATACATGTAAGTGGGGGGTCTGCCCCCACCCGACTTAGGCCGGGTGCCAAGGATGGGACCCCCCACCAAGACCATCTTTCCGACCCCCCCTCCGATTTTTCTGCCAAGTAATTTTTTGCGATTTTTTACAATTTCAGACACAACAATCCAAATCGCCTCAAAACAGAACTTTTTAGCTGTATTTCAGCCCAAATTAGCGATTTTTGGCAATTTCAGCCAAAAATTGCGATTTTTCTCGATTTTTGAGCGTTTTTTAGTGCCCACCCTCTCCCCCAAAATTTTGGCTCAGACCCCCCAACCCCCCTCCCCCCATCGGCGGATGACCTGTTACATGTATGGGGTTAAGTGCCTGTCTGTCATAGACGAACAATGTTAGATCCATGTTTTATAGAGAAAACATTCGAAATCTACATATTATAATTTTGAGAAGAAACAGCTAATAAATTAACTGCATCGTTTAAACACTTACGTCAATTTTATGAGGCCGTTCAACTTGTACCAACTTTCATGAGTACCGAAGAAATGGGACGTATTGGGCGTTGAATTTACAAAACACACCATTTTGTGGCAATATAGGAGGGTGAAACGCTTCAAAATATAACCGCAAGAAGGAAATACAAAAAGATACCGTGTGTAAAGTGCAAAGTTCGCCAGATCATACGATGCGCCCGATGTTTGGCATTTTTATCGCGCTTCTCACAGCTTACCGAACCTTTCTTTCTAAGGTTAGACGTTCAGAGTGTGGTAAATTTACAAAACCGATAGTTCGAATAGCACGCATACTTCACATGAAACAGGAGTGAAGATTTTTCAAAACAATTGTGTACAAGCTGGCAAACAATTGAATGCCCCAGCCCAAAGTAGTAAACTATTACAAAAAACGATAAGTAGGGCATTTTATCGTGGGTTTGCTATACATGTACGAGGGGCTTACGTGTACCAGCCGACTTAGGCCACACCCCCGAATAGGGCCCCACGAGACAATTTTTCCGACCATCTGCAATTTTTCTTGGAAGTAATTTTTTGAGTGATTTTTCGCAATTTCAGACACAAAAATTGCCCAAATCGCCTGTAAAACAGCACTTTTTAGCTGTATTTCAGCCCAAATTAGCGATTTTTGAGCGTTTTAGTGCCCAAGCCTCTCCCAAAATTTGGGCTCAGACTCCTACGGCGGATGACCTGTTACATGTATGAGTAGAGGGAGATTGTGGGTTACTTACTCAAAATCCGAAAAATTAGGGGTCGGCCTGCCGGTTTGGAGAGAGGGGGCCGCGGCGATTTTGGTGGGTGCGGTCAGGAACAAAAGTTGGTGCTGGTTTTACGTAAAAAATTCAAAGCATTTTTAAATTTGCTAAAAAAATCATTTGTTTGAAAGATTGGGGATCGGAATAAAATCATATCGGAGGAGAAAGTCTAACCTAAAACTAGTTGGGGCAGACCCCCTGTCACATGTATGGCATGCACCTCGAGGGAAGACCCACATGGCTCATACATGGGCCGGAAAAATCCGGAGGGGGGGTAGAGGGGGGTTGAGACCTCGGTGGGGGGGGGGTCCCCCGGAAAGAGGCAAAAAAACGTTTATTTTGCCTTAAATAAGCGAAAATTTCCTCCCTCCGGGAAGGGGGGTGGGTGGGGTAGGGGTATGGCCGACCGAGGGGGAGGGGTATACCCCCCTTACCCCCCGGCCCATGTATGACATGGCTACGTCATTTTTATGCAAAATGGCACTGGCAAAAACATACATAGGTTCACGCCCGAACTTGGGCTCGACCCCACCCACCAAAATCGCCACAACCCCCCCCCCAGAAACCGGCAGACCCACCACTTTTCGGATTTTGAATAGGCCAACCGATTTTTCCGCCCATGTATGGCAGCAACAACTTGAAGAAGAAAGCAACTGACCTTCCCAAAATCTCCGAGAGTTCATAGCAGGAGTAGAAACTTTTAACGTCCTCCTTTTCATCGGCGTCCATTTGAGCTGAAACAGAAGAACTAATTGCATCAAAAGGAAGTAAAGAAAAGAAAGGCTAAAACACAGTCTGGAACTTAACGCCGTTTATGGTACCGACACCATTATATAGTGCCACTAGCCTAGCAACCGGTACCATATAGGTGTCGGTACCATAAACGGCGTTAAGTGCCTGACTACACAAATAGACAAACAAGTCTGTTAGCCTTGATTCAAACCGCCAAAACGCACGCACAGCAGTGGTCAGAGAGGCGGTCGGACTCGAAATCAACCGGTTGAGACGAATTGAAGCCGTACTTTCGGTTGCGTTTTGGCGGCATTTCTAGCCACACACAAAAAGTAGGCCAGTTTATGCAAGCGGGATAAGAACGATAGCGGTAGACTGGTAACTACGCAAATATTGGCACGCAAACCGGCTAGAAGAAGCTACTGGCAGATAGCCAAAAACAGAAACTAACCTACACTTAGTATTGATAGGTAAAGTAAATTAGTAGTAGTACGACTGACTTTTTGGTAGGACAGGAAAGGCTTATGTTGTGTGTACTGAACAGAAACGATAAATGTTATCGACCGGCCATAGTAACAAGGTGCAACACACTGCGCTCATAGTACGGCCGACCTAAATCTTCAGCACGTACATGAGCAGCACCACATAAAGGAGGGAGGAAGGTTGGGCACTAAAAACGCTAAAAAATCGCAATATTTTGGCTATAAATCGCGCGTGAATTTGGGCTGAAATACAGCTAAAAAGCATACAGGGGGTCTGGGGGTCTGCCCCCCACCCGACTTAGGCCAAAGCCCCCGGATGGGGACCCTCGAGACGATTTTCCCGACCCCCTCCGATATTTCTGCCAAGTAATTTTGTAAGCAAATTTTTGCGATTTTTCAATTTCAGAATTCTATTGTTGGCGATTTTTAGCCAAAAAATTGCGATTTTTTCAATTATTGCGATATTTTTAGCTGTAATTCAGCCTAAATTAGCGATTTTAGGCGATTTTTTCGGTTTTTCAGTACCAAACCCCTCCAAAAATTTTGACTCAGACCCCACGGCCGGCGCCAGACCCCCATAAACCCCCCTCCACCCTTCGGCGGATCATCTGTTACATGTATGCATGCACTAGACTACTTCAAAGTGATACCATTATAATCTAATCATAGTACCGGTACCAGCAGGTTCGTTCTCAATAGTAAAGTAGGAAGAGCTAATTGAAGAGTGCTTAGCATACCATCTAAGGAGACTTTGCTTCCGCTGCTCTCATCATCCTCCGATTCGATCGAGGTGTGGTCAGAGTGAAGCGCCATCTTGGTTCTGCAAAATCAACCACCGAACATGGGTTATCGCCAAGCTAACCCGCATAAAAACCTAGACCCTTACATTTCTGTAGTGTTGAAAACTGGAGTCTAGTAATATCTTGTAGTCAAGCAAGATTAGCAAGTTAATCAGCGATACAGTCAGGGGGTAGCATCTGTCGGCGAGGGGTAAACCCCCGGCCAGACATGGGCTGATGGGGGTAGAATTTTATAATTTCTGAGGAGGCTGAGAGGATGGTAAGCCAAAACGTCCGATTTTTGGTTAAAATCTAGGTTTTGGGGTTATTTTTCGTTAAAAAAACGTTAAAATAAGCCATTCTGAGCTCATTTACATCTATCTATTCTAGGCATACTTTTATCGTAACTTTATATACAAAATTCTTCCAAAAATTCCTGAGCGGTAGGTCAGAGCCTGAGGGGGTCAATCCCCTTTTCCCATATCTGACCCAGGCTCATGTATGATCTGAACGTTCCTGTCCCGCTGGAAAGTGAGTAGTTAACTAGGACGAGGAAACTTTGAAAAAACTAGCCTTCGAAAAGGCGTTTGAAAATTAATGGACCAATCATTTTACGTGAATGATGCAAAAAATTTCCACTAACAAGACACCCAAAAACGCCATTATCGGCACGAACCGTGAATAAGGTAAGGCAGCGACTACCTGCAAAGGACTTGACCCCCTGGACTGCATTTTGGGTCAACTTTGCCGTCCATATCTACACAAAGACACTGTCGAGGCCCTGTCTCCGGCATCACTACTGGATTAGTGAACACCCTCCGTTAAGAAAGCGATAAGGAAAGGTTACTGAAACTGTTGCAAGGGTTTAAAAATCAGCATCACAGAAAGGCCTGCTATTTTCTCGAGTTGCAACCTAGCAAAAGAACTTGGTGCCGTACGTGATAGAGGGGGGGTCAGAAAAACCCGGAGGGAGTCTGGATATCGGGCCCATTTCCAAAACGAATTTTCTGAAAGGTATTTTTCGGCCAATTTTTTTAAATTTTAAAGTGTGCAATTGCCTGTAAACTAACGAATCGTTAGCTGAAAACCAGCACCAAATTCTGCAACTATTCCCTCTAGGTTTCGGTAGACGAAACTGACAGGCATATTTCTTTAAGTACTGAATTTTTTAAACACCCTGCCTGCACCAAAGCAAAGTATAGAAACAGGGTTCGTGCCACTCTGGAAACCAAAAATCCGCTGACAATGGTGATAAGCATTTTCAGCGCTTTAGTTATTGGTTAGCGCCCGCCCAACAATAGCAACAAGATTTTGAAAAATTAGCCTTCAAAAACTTCAAAGCATTCTGATTTATAGAAGTAACAGTCTTTTAGTAGTTTGAAGAGGTCTGGCTGGGCCACTCTGCTGCCCAATCAGACCGAGAAAATTCTGAAAAATTAGTGCCACTTTCTACAACCTAGAGATTGCATGTTCTACGGAGTGGCGCCCAAAATTCCCCTGACCGGCACGAACCCTGAGAAACGAACTGCAAGCGCACTGTACACCAACAAACGGACCGAAATCGTGAAAGAAGCTGGACAGTTCACCACCGCCGACTTGGCGCCAGACAACTCGTCACGGACACCTCGCCGCAGTTCGAGTTGTCCAGTGACGGGTTGTCCTGTAGCGAGTTGTTCCGCGGCGAGTCGGTGCTGGCGAATTGTCCTAGGCCCCGCCCCATCCATCATGAATGGGTTGGAGAAAAACAAACTCAAGAAAGATTGAACATACACAGACAGAACATACAAGCATACGGAAAACACAAGGCAAAAGCATACATGTAACAGGGGGTCTGCCCCCACCCGACTTAGGCCAGACCCCTCCGGATGGGGACCCCCCCCGCGACGATTTTACCGACACCCCCTCAGATTTTTCTGGCAAGTAAATTTTCGAGCAAATTTTTGCAATTTTTTACACTTTCACACACAAAAAGTGCCAAAATCGCCTGCAAAACAGCACTTTTTAGCTGTATTTCAGCCCAAATTAGCGATTTTTGGCAATTTTTAGCCAAAAATAGCGATTTTTCTCGATTTTTGAGCGTTTTTTAGTGCCCACCCCCCTCCCCCAAAATTTTGGCTCAGACCCCCGGCCGGCGCCAGACCCCCCAACCCCCCCTCCCCCCATCGGCGGATGACCTGTTACATGTATGGGCAAAAGGATAGCTGTCCTCAGTGGAAGTTAATAAGTTCAGCTCAAAAGTTAATCGCAGTTAGTCTCCAGAACAGAAGACAAGACTTGGGCTATAAATTTCGGCTGAGCGTGAAAGAAGGTGATACGATACGTACCTACGCCATGTAGCGGATAACAGGAGCAAATTTACGCGCCAATTTGGAGGGATGGAATGCACAATCTGTATCAGGGAAATAACAACAGCATACAGGGTCGGCCAAAAAAACAGCTCAGCAGATTTTTTGCAGTAACACTAACAACCGCAAATCTCAAGCGATTTGAATAAATCATTTTTAAATGAAAGACAAATAAATTTTTGAAAGATTGATGTAACGCTTATTAAGATAGCCTGCTTAGTTCCTGAGATATTTGTCCTCAAAGTCAAAACAGAGATTTTGGCAATGAACAAGAGTGATAAAGAACAACACGGCAGATTTTTTGGTTTTGCAACCATGGATCTCAAGCGATTTGAATGAATACTCTTTTGAAAGAAAGATTGATAAATTCTTCAAAGATTGGTGCAATTTTTATTGAGATTCACTGCTTAGTTCTTGAGATATTTGCCCTCAAAGTCGAAACAGATTTTGGCAAAGAACAAGAGCGATTCTGTTGCACTTCATAATAAAGCAGACCAGATTCCTACTGCTGGAGGCTGATGACACTTTAGTATTGAAGTAAACCAAGTTTGTGTGTGACCAGTAAAGCCTCCAATAGCCCTTAGCAGTAGCAGCAATTCGTTTTATTACAAAGTGCAGTGGAATAATAGAAAATCGCTCTTGCTCACTGCCAAAATCACTGTTTTGATTTTGAGAGCGAATATTTCAGGAACTAAGCAGAGTACATTAATGAAAACTTCGGCAATCTTTTAAGAATTTCTATATCTTCATTTAAAAATGGATTCATTCAAATCGGCTGAGATTTGAAAAAACTTTATACAACGCACATGTACACCAGGTACAACCCAGTAATAACCCAAATAGGCCACATGCGAGGCAATCAAGAGTGGGCCGAGGCGGGACTCAAACCCTCTATGTGTCTTACGCCGCGTGCATGGGAGCCGACATGCTAACCAATACACCACAGATGCAGACAATTTTTGCGATTGCTACAGCGAAAAAGCTGCTGGGTTGTTTTTTTGGCGGATCATGGATAGTTAGTGTGCTCTTGCAGTAAACTCTCTTCAACATATATAGTACCCCTTCGATCAAGGGCTCAGGTGGTAGGTACCTATGTTGTTATTTCCCTGACTGTTCTAGCCAAACTATCTAACAAGAAGTGATCCCAATTAATCAATTAGTGAGATACAAACACAACGAACAATAATGCATTCGTTCATTCAGATTTCATTTCATTTAGCCAGCTGTTGTCTGTCAAATAGTGATGCAAATGGTATCCGGTATTATTTGGTATAAAAATGCAAAATAATACCAAATAGTTTTTAAATAAATAAATAATTAGCTTTCAAGCGAAAAATTCTGCATATTTTCCGACTACATACTAGAGAGCTGCGCGGGCCGCCTTTTCGCGGCCCGGCCCGGTCTGGGTGTCATTTTGTGCCAGGCGGCAAGGACGCCATTCCTGAAAGCTGTCCGGATTAACGCACAGCCGGCGGGCGCGGCCTCTGGGCTAAAGAATACGCGCCTCCAGTTTACGCCGCAAGCGCGTGCACAAAAAGAAGAAAATAATGAACGACGCGAAGGCCCAATGGCCACAAGGTTTTGCACTTGTTTCTGCGCCAGGATTACGATTCTTGTTTTGCTTCGCTTCTATACTGGATTGATTTACAGTATATGCAATGAATGAATGAGAAGCAGAATAATGGGAACCTACTACCTACAGTATTAAAACAATTAGTCCCTCAAATGTTGCGATGAATTCAGACGGGCACAAAATGGAATGTTTACCTACATTGTACTTATCTATCTGCATGCAATCAACGACCCCACAAAAGACAGTGCTAAAAATAATCCATACTACCATGTACCACTTTTGCCGTGCATT
The DNA here is from genome assembly GCA_030248155.1 of Sabatieria punctata. Classification (NCBI taxonomy): domain Eukaryota; kingdom Metazoa; phylum Nematoda; class Chromadorea; order Araeolaimida; family Comesomatidae; genus Sabatieria; species Sabatieria punctata. Next base: position 23,594 of record JASANB010005495.1, read on the forward strand.
ACTGCAATTGTTTGTTTTGCATTGATTTTAGATTGGAGGAATGCTATGAAAGCTTATTGGCCGTTTCCTGAACGCCAACTACCTAATTCTTACTCTTCACCTAATTACTACTAGCTATTTTGGCTAACTCCCTCTTCCCAAATTTTATAGTTTTCGGACTTCAAATTTTAAACGGCATACTGCAGAGCCAGACGAAAAGCACCTTTCTTTCGACCTTGCAAGAGCCAACGACGCTTTGGAACCCAGTTGGTCCGAGATCGCTCACCAAACTCAGTCAGCCACTTCACGCCATCTTCTTCCATGGCAAAGTCTGTGCGGATTTTGACACTGCTGCTTCCAGCTGTCGCGCTATCATAGACAAATGACTCTATTTCTTGTCTGAAGCCAAGAGGGAGTAACTTTTTCAAATTCACTGAGTCTTTGATTGGAGAATAAGTTTCCATTACTACAAAGCAGAGCTAGCGCAGATAGAGAGAAGGAAACACAGAACAACAACACCAAGTCAAGAGCAGGAAGTGGACTATAGTCACTTTTTTGCATAGGAAGCTGCGTCGGGTGTGGCGTAAACTGGAGGCGCGTATTCTTCTTTGGCCCAGAGGCCGCGCCCGCCGGCTGTGCGTTAATACGGACGGCTTTCAGGAAGGGCGGCCCGGACCAGCCCATCAAATTTTTCAGGCCCGGCCGGGGAAAGCTAAAATCGCCCAGAATTCATGCAAAATCGCTTGAGTGGGTACTACAGTACAATAGAAACATTTCTAACAATGCATCAAAGCTAAATAATAATCCAGATTAAAGAAAATCGTGTTTTGGCTAACTAAACTACACCCTAAAATAAATGACTTAGCACCCAAACCATTCAGTAGGGTACTCAGGATTACGCATAAGGGCTGTAATATTCTGAAGTTGCCAGATTTGGCCGTTACCCAACCAACGAAGTGGAGAAAAATTTGAAAGATTAGCCTTCAAAAATGCATTTAAACTTAAACTGTACCTATTCTCGGGGTGAAATTAACAAAATTTAACCGTTTTGGTAGTTTCAAAAGGCCTGGTTGGGCTTTTGCCCGGTCAGGATGAGAAAATTTTGAAAAATTAGCCTTCAAATATACTAATTTTTCATGTTTTTGACAAGAATTCCACCTATTTTATTATTGCACTCTACAACGGCAAAACCTAAAAAGTACCGTCAGTACCGTCGTACCGCCGTACCGTCGGCCTCATCGGACCGCGCTCTGGTGTTCTCCACGTCCGCTTTTAAACACCGGCTGCCGACATACGCGGCTGTTTTCGCCCACCGGTCCTTTTGAGGTCGACGGTGCTAGACGTAGACGGTGCAGACCCAGTAGCGTACCAGGGTGTGCAGGGTGGCGGACGGAGAAAGAAGTCCTAAATTCCGGTCCCGTCAAAAATGAGAAACCTAAATTATTTGTTCAAACTGTCAATTTTATGCTCCATAAACATTTTAAGCGCGTTTTTGAAGGCTAAAATTATTAATTTACAGTTAACAAAATTCTCGCCCTGGTTGAGCAGGCAACCAGGCCTCTTCAAAACGTTCCCACCTCTCACTTTTACAATCCTGGATACCGCACAGCAATAGGAACTCTGGTCTTAGTTGGCGAATGGATCTGTGATTGAGGAAGAATCAATTGACCGCCCCTACGATAAGGAATTATATAAGCTAGACTGTCCGCCCGTCAGCACCATCAAGTGGTATCGGCATCATTGGATGTACAGCGCTGTTCACTGGGCGCCACCTCGGCTGCTTCACTTGCGGCCCACTATTTTCTGGGAACAGACCAAGAATAATGTTTTAAACGTCTACCTACCATTCGGTACAATGCACATCTTTATCGGATAGCTACGGTTATGTACTACAGCATACTAACAAGACACATAAAAACTGTACATCTAGAAGACAAATCCGAATTGCTCCTTCAGGTGCCGTTTGTGTTCTTCTGTCAGACGAGCATACACATCATGTTGCACTTGGATCCGATCCAAACGAACGTACAGGTATCTAAGAATGTAAACATAATTCAAAGCATTTGAAGCGAATTTAACTAGTTATTGTGCCTATTTCCCTTAAAAACTTGCTTGAGCTTTTTCCGAGCCCCTAGGAATAAAACGGTTTTTTGCGGAAAAAAGAAAAAGGAAAGGAAAGGAAAAAACCGACCCAACAGCCCTTCCCTGCCAATCCTTACCTTGACTTCGTACACATTCGGCACTTCGAGCCTGCTGCCCGCACGTCGCGAAGAAACTTCAGTTCAAACGGTTTTTCGTTATGGTATGGCTGAGTGAACGCAGGGGCTCTATTGGGATTACGGAACTTTTCGACCTGCGACTGGCTTGGAATCAACAGGCCATCCCTCCGATATGGGGTTGCCGGACAGCCATCGTCAGCACCATCACCACCGCCAGCTGAGGTACCGCCATGACCGTATGCGCCGTCATAGTCTGCCGCTTTAGCAACTGGCGGCAACAGAACGCTCTGAACGTTTGTATTACCGGCAACAGCACGACCGTATTGTCTGTCGAATTGTCTGTCGGAGGCCGAAGGGCGTGTGTGTGTCACATGATGCATTCACATACATGTACTAGGGGGGGTTTGGGGGGGTTGGCCCCCTGCTGGAAAGGCCAAACCCCCCCTCACCCCCACCCCCCCCCCCCCCGAGACAGGTTAAGGGACCCCTCCCCCTGACCAAAAAATACAAGTACTAGTAGTGGCTCCAGTATTAACAAACTGGGTCAGAAATCACTAATTTTTAGCCTAAAATTCACTTGAAAAGCCTTTGGAAACCGAATTTGGCGTTTCCACTGCTGATATTTAAGAAAAATCGGTGTTTTTGGAAGCTCTTTTTGTCATTTTTTGCTTGTTTTTAGCTTTAAAACGCTATTTGGCAGCTTAAAATAGCGATTTTTAGCGTCCTTACTGAGAAAAACGTGCTAAAAACGCATTTCTAGGCGTTTTGGAGCTTTTTGAAATTTGGGACCCCCCACCTGGGCGAAACCCCCCCTCGAGCCCCCACCTGAGGAAAAAAATCCCCCCTACCCCCCTCCCCCCAGGTCGGCCCGGAGCTGTTACATGTATGTGCATTCAGGCTCCGCCCATAGCCAACACCGTAGTACCGCCCGCCGACCTCAATCGGACCGGTGGGGGAAAACAGCCACCTATGTCGGCAGCCGGTGTTTAAAAGCGGGCGTGGAGAACACCAGAGCGCGGTCCGATGAGGCCGACGGTGCGACGGTACTGACGGTACTTTTTGGGTTTTGCCCTCTACAACAAAGCTTTTTCCTTCAAACCCGGCCCGGCCCGGCTTAAAAACCCAATTTTCTCGGCCCGGCCCGACCGAAATCCTCTGCCAGGCCGGCCCGTGCCGGTTTCTACTGTATACCATGTCAGAGCCCTTCTGTTCAGAGTTTTCTCTTCTTTTCAATTTATTGTCTATTTCTAACTTAAAAGTTTAACAATGCAGATAGGCAGAACAAGACGTCGCTTTACCATTTCTGAGCAACAAAAGAACAAAGAATTGTGACCAGTTTAGCTATAACATCCATTCATGGAAAATTCATAAAAAGTGCAGGTTGGTCTTAACTTAATCAATAACAATAAATGCTCTCGAGACTCGGAGCAGAGCATTTATTGTTATTGATTAAGTTAAGACCAACCTGCACTTTTTAAGAATTTTCCATGAGTGGTTGTTATAAGCTAAACTGGTCAGAATTCTTTGCTCTTCTGTCGCTCAGAAACGGTAAAGCGACGTTTTCTTCTGCTTATCTGCATTCTTAAACTTCTAGTAAGTTAGAAAACTCTGAGTCTGAACAGAACAGTCTCACATGGTACCTATACAGTCAGAAAATATGCACAATTTATCGTTTAAAAGCTAACTATTTAGTTGTTTAAACTATTTGGTATAAAAAATAGGCTTAACTGACTTTTAGGGGTCCCTAATGAGGGCGTGTATCTCAGGATCTAAGCAGAGCACATTAATGAACATTTCGGTAATATCGAATCGGCGCTGGGGGAATCGGCGCTCGGCGCTCGGCGAGAAGATACGGTAGCGCTAATGCGGGAAAAGTTTGCACTTGGGCTAAAATATGGAATTATACACCAGTAAGCAGCTGCGCGAGTTTAACATGTTCTGTTCCCCCTTTTACATAATACAGACAGCCTTAAGGCGGATTTATACTTCTGCCGTCATGATGACATGGCACTGGCCAATAGGCGTTGTGGATGGACGTGCTAAAAGCAGTGGCGTATCCAGGATTTTGGAAAGGGGGGTGTAAAATTTTGAAAGTGCCTGGTTGAGCCGCTGCCCAGCCAGTATAAGAAAATTTAGCAAAATTAGCTTTCAAAATCGCGTTAAAAACGCATTCCGAGCTTAAAATTAACACAAATTACGAGTTTTGTAGTTTATAAAGGTGGGATTCGGCTTCTGCCCGACCAGGGCGAGAAAATTTTGAAAATTTAGCCTTCAAAAACGCATTTGGGGGTGTACCCACCCTACACCCCCTGGATACGCCACTGGCTAAAATGTGCCAGTGCGATCATGATGGCAGAAGTATGAATCAGCCTTTATACGGCTAGTACTTAGCTTCGGCTGTTTAGAAATAAGACAAAGGTTGGCGAGGGCGGTTGGCAATATTAGCTCACCAGTACTAGATCAGTGTGAGTGCACAGAAACAAACTATTGCTCCGGCGAATCACATTCTGTTGTGTGAGAAGTGAAACGTTGCTTGCTTGCTTACTTGCGGCTCAGCAGTAACATGGCACACGAGAGGTCGCGAGAAAAGTTATTCAACTGTTGGCGTATCATTAACCTATACGAGCACTCTAACTTCGATTGAGCAACTCAGCACGAAGCCAACAAACCTTACCGTACATCATTGTTGACAAAACGCAACTTTATGAATTTAGAATACGTAGATGGCTATGTACGCACCTACAACAAAACAAGCAACGCCGGAAAATTCAGAAGCATCCGACCGACATACTGTAAATACTGTACTGTACGTACATACATGCATAGAGTAAGTGTCTACACTGTATCAGACACACTTTGTCCACTGTTTGTGGGACAAAGGAAAGCTGTCTCGTCCGAGCTGTTCTGTGAGGCACAAACGATGTTCTTCTTGCAAGGTCAAAGTGGGATCGGTTGTCAACAGCTCATAGGATACATACGGATAACGAGATTTGAGACAATCAAATCTACAGTGAATCAGTGCCGGTCTCATCGTGCTCTTGGAATACACTGATCGGCCTTGGTCAATTTTTTCAGACGTGCAAATACAATGTACATTTTTGGAACTGAAAGGAACTGAATCTATTTGTATCTAACACACCTGTCTAACGTTGAGCTGGTGACATTTACTTCGCTGAACGAATCGGATAAACTGAATTCAGTGGGTGAAGCTAAGGTTTCCTCTGAACGCGCTTTAGCTTCCAACATTTTCACTGGACAAATCAAGTTAAGCACACTGCCATCTCTACAAAAATGATTTGCACTATTTATACAGTCTTGCACAGTTCTTCTAAACAGGCGCCCCGGAGCATGCGTCTCTAGGGGTTCTTTTATATTTGGCAAAACAGCCCCCCGGGGCGTGACCTCTGCTGATGTAGTGATCATTAGACTCGTCAGGTGAAGGGCTTTCAAATGATATACAGGGTGTGCCAAAAAAAACAACCCAGCAGATTTTTCGCTGTAGCAACCGCAAATCTCAACCGATTTGAATGAATCCTTTTTTAAATGAAAGATAAATAAATTCTTGAAAGATTGATGTAACGTTTATTAATGTGCTCTGCTTAGTTCCTGAGATATTCACTCTCAAAATCAAAATTGTGATTTTGGCAGTGAACAAGAGGGAAGTTTTCTTTTTCCGCTGCACTTCGTAATAAAACGGATTCCTGCTACTGCTGAGGGCTATTGGAGGCTTTACTGGTGACACATAAACTCGGTTCACTTCAACAGTAAAGTGTTATTACCCCCAGCACTAGGAATCTGCTTTATTATGAAGTGCAACGGAATCGCTCTTGTTCTTTGCCAAAATCTGTTTCGACTTTGAGGGCAAATATCTCAAGAAATATCTTAAGCAGTGAATCTCAATAAAAATTGCACCAGTCTTTGAAGAATTTATCAGTCTTTTATTCAAAAAAGAATTCATTCAAATCGGTTAAGATTCATGGTTGCAAAAGTAAAAAATCTGCTGGGTTGTGTTTATCACTCTTGTTCACTGCCAAAATCTCTGTTTTGACTTTGAGGGAAAATATCTCAGGAACTAAGCAGGCTATTTTAATAAGCGATTCATCGGTCTTTCAAGAATTTATTTATCTTTTATTTAAAAAAAGATTCATTCAAATCGGTTGCGATTTGCGGTTGCTATAGCAAAAAATCTGCTGGGTTGTTTTTTTTTGGCACACCCTGTATAACTTGACCATTTTGGACGATTTTGAAATTTTGGCAAAAAAATGATCGATAATCGATATAAAACTTGTTAATTTATAATTAAGTATGATAATAAAAACATTAATTTCTGTTTGGGATCGGTTCCTGATTTTCCCCCTAGCTACGCCTGGTCGCAAAACCGTCTTACCTTGCTGCCGCCGCAGTAGCTTTGTTAGGCGTGCTACTAGTAACCATCGCAGCATAATTATGCTCGACACTGATTTCGTCGTCAATGTATGGCACTGTTTCGTTCATCTTTATTTGTTTTACGGACAGAAAAATACCTAGTAGGTGATAAAAGCCGTTCCTCTAGAACGGAAAAGGGTGGAGCGAAGGCAGCTGTGAAGTTATTATCGGTCTATCCCCCTCACTGATGTGGACATTAGTAACTTACGGCTTCTGAAGAAGTCGAGTCATTTGAATTCGGTCGAGTCCTTGAAGGGTTCTTTACAGTGTATATTGCAAATCAGAAATAAATCGTGAGGCAATCCTTTGCACAACGTGAAATTTCGAAAATAATGCGTTTAGAATTTAAATTTCGCGCTGGCTACAGTATCTTAGATGTTCATGCAACAGAAGAATTTAGATTTCGCACTTCTTAGTAATTTAGATGTTCACGCAACATATCAAAAATTAGCGCCGAGCGCCGATTCCTCCAGCGCCGATTCGATATTACCAGAATGCTGACCAGTTTAGCTTATAACAAACAACGGTAATATGGATTCGGATCCCCGGACCCCCACCGAATTCGGATCCCCAGCCTGGTACGGAAAAATGGTTCTTAAGATTCGGAACCCCACCTAGGCCGTAGTTTAAATTTCACGAAATTTTATTTGGAAAATTATGGTGCACATTTGGACACCTCGGTACGCGGACCATTCCCCCCATCCACCGAGCACCCTAACTTTAGGCCTCAGTTTCAAGCTGCAATTCAAGTTTCTTCCGGTACCAATTTTCACTTTATTTCTCCTATTTTAGTGTATGATCTCTTCTGATCTTCCGGTACCGATTTTCACTTTACTTCTTCTTCTTCTATTTTAGTGTATGATCTGTGCTAGTGCGTCTGGTCGCAAATTCTCTCTGGTAGATTGGAGTACTGACGCAACTCTGTTCGGGCACTTTATACTTGATTCGATATTCTAAAAAAATTAATTGAAATTATACTTATAATTTACTTAAGGCAAAAATTCACTTTTAATATAATTCAAACTATAATTTACTTGTATTAGTAAATTTCTAAAAAATATAATTAAAATTATAATTATAATTTACTTAGCAACAGTAGCGCGTACGAATATACTACTGTACTGTGGAACCAATGTTATGCTCCTTTCGAGCTAAAGAGATAGAATGTAGTCTCGGTTACTGTGTTCAACAACGGCATTTCAATTCCCCCAATACTATCAGGGTTCGGATTCGGTCAGGGGATTTAAAATTTGTCATGAGATTTTGGGACTTATCAGCGGAAATTGCGGTGCGTCACTACATAAAAACATGCATTCAGTAGGTTGTAGAAGCAGCAATGAAAGCGCATGTAATTCAGACCATATCAGTGCGTTTTAGAAGGGTAATTTTTCAAACATTTTCTCACCCTGGTTGGACGGCCCAACCAACCTCTTCAAACTACTAAACCTGTTAGTTCTGTGGTAAGAATGCCTTTCTTACGCGTTTTTGAAGGTTGATTTTTTAGAAAATTTTAGCCCTGGTTGGGCGGCCGAACCAAACCTCTTCAAACTACTAAAACTGTTAGTTGTATGCTCAGACTGCCTTTCAAACGCAATTTTCAAAATTTCCTCGCATCTGGTTGGGCAGGCAAAATCGGGAGCATGTCAGGGGATTTTGGATCAACAGATTGCCACGACCCTGACTATGATGAGTTTTAGATTCATATATACAGTAGTAGCTCCTTCGCTAGTAAAGATTTCTAGCACAATTTTTATTCAGATTTGTTGTACTTTCAGTGGAGCTCAGCGACAGTGTGAAGAAGTCAGTTTTTTGCTCTCCTACCTGCCGTATGGCATTTTTCATTATATTTAAATTATTTTTATCTGAGAAATACTTTGTTGGACTCAATTTTTTGTGCAAGTTTATTTGTTCACTGTAATGCTCAATGTTGACCTTAACTGTTACTACGCAGCTTTTTTTACTCACCACCAAGTCAAGCATTTTTGACAATCGTTTAGCCGATGCTTAATTTATTTCTATGACGTGCAGTTTGCTGGGAAATACGTTACGCAAAGAAATTACATAATGATTATATGAACGAATTTACCGCATTACAGTAATTTATAAAATCAGAGTTTAAAGAAACCGATTGCCGGCTCAATCCCACCTGGCAAGGCAAACTGCCATATTAAATTTTACCCTAAAGGATGATCCTAACTCTGAACCTGCACCCAGCTAAGCCTGAACCTAAGCATCAGCTTGAAACTGAGCCCTAAAGTTAGGGTGGTCGGCGGATGGGGGAATGGTCCGCGTACCGAGGTGTCCAAATGTGCCCCGAAATTTGCAAACAGAATTTCGGAAAAATTTAAACTACGGTCCCGGGGTGGGGTTCCGAATCCACAAACCGTTGTTTCCGTACCAGGCTGGGGGTCCAAATTCGGTGGGGGTCCGGGGGTCCGAATCCATATTACCCAAACAACCACTCATGGAAAATTCTCAAAAAGTGGGAGGGGCCCCCCATGAAAAACGACGCAAGGCGATTTTGGGGGAAGGGGGGTCCGAAAAATCGGGATTTTGGTGCGACGTCGTTTATGGACGGCCCCTTTATCGAGACCGAGCGTAGACCGCAAACGTCACAACGTGCTTGCCCATTTCCCGAGTAAGTGAAAAACCATCAAATTCTGCTCGTTTTCTTTCTCGCATGACTAGATTTCTTTTAGATGCAACAAAAACTCTTCCATTGAGGCAAAACTTACATATTTTTGCTGAAAAAAACAAAAAGTATGACTTTGCGCTCATTCCAAACAGCTAGCGACCTGTTTATCAACTATTTGGAATTATTTGGTATTATTTGGTATAGAAAATACCATCTGGTATTTGGTATTTGGTATTTTTTATACCATTTGCATCCCTAAACTGAATACGGTAGATAAAATTGAAATTTTTGTTAGGGATCCCTAATAGTCAGTTTTGCCACCGCTGCAGCAACTGCAAATCTCAACGGATTTGAGTGAATCCTTTTTTAAATGAAAGATCAATAAATTCTTAAAAGATTGCTGAAATTTTCATTACTGTGCTCTACTTAGATCCTGAGATATACGCCCTCATTAGGGACCCCTAAAAGTCAGTTTTGCCTAAAAAATAACAAATACCAAATAATACCAAATACCTTGATAATACACCAAATATAATACCGGATCATTTGCATCCCTATTCGAGCGAGACCGAGCCGAGACCGGAGATCACTCGAATTGCAAATTTTTAACTCAGACGACCGTGTGGTATCAAATGACTGCTGACGATCTCTTGACTATTATTTGACACATCAACATCTGATTACTGCATGCTAGCTATAATGTATATTCAGTTTTACCTCAGTCAGTCAGATACGTGTTTTTGGTGGCAGTTAGTAGTTTACGCACCGTACGCACCGTTCGCACCGTACGCACCGTACGCACCGTTACGCACCGTTCGCACCAGCAGCGACCCCCATTGGCATGGACGACTAAAAACTACTGGACACGAATCGACCCCAACGCCCGTTTCCACAGTAGGCCTACCTTCAAAGGGCCGTATCTTTAGAACCGATCGACCTACAATCAGTATAAATACATCTTTAGAATCGCCAACGCGTGAGAATCCTATTCCGTGCTCAAATCGCTTCTATAGTGACCATATAAAAAGTTCATTTTTTTCCATGGCGCAAATTAGGATTACCAAGCAACGTTGCGCAGATTAGAATGCAAATTCAACCAGAGCTCAAGCCCCTCTACAACTTTGGTCATGAAGCCCAAAACCCTCCGACGCATCCATAAGAAGTTATTCGCAAAAAAACTATAAATTCATTGAACTTAGAAACTGGCTGTAGTAATCCTGATGTTATCGATTTTTTGGCCTGTCTGCTGCAGCGCCTTGCCTGGTCTGGTCAGTGTTCGCGTGTGTGAGTGCGTGTGCGGATGTTATCATGCGCCAAGCTGTTGTTGATCTGTTGGTTGTTGTCCGCACCCCCTACTCATGCACGCCCCTCCCTACTTATGCCTACCTATGTGCTAGTTTGTTTCTTACTTATTGATATTTGCTTCCTAATTGCTTTATTTGCTACTAGTATCTGCTGAGTCGCGTCGTTAGCTCAGTGGTTAGCTGGATGCCTTGAGTTATGTCGGCCCCTGCATCTCTAGCGGTTGTAGTGGGTTCGAAACCAGTCTGACTGGAATTAGATGACGCAAAGCCCAACCCAGGCCACCGAAAGCTGGTGCAGCGCCTTGCCTGGTCTGGTCAGTGTGTGAGTGCGTGTGCGGGTGTTAGCGTGCGCCAAGCTGTTGTTGATCGGTTGTTTGTTGTCCGCACCCCTACTCATGCCGGCTTAACTGACTTTTAGGGGTCCCTCCAGTCTAGAGTGCGAACTGGTATTGGGTATTGGGTATTGGGGTTTTTACCCCCCAATACCCAATACTAAATTGGACAATTAAAAATAGAGAGAAATCGATGTTGACCTGAAAAATTGATCTGAAAAATATCGAAAAAGTTGATCGATGATTCGGTTTAGTAAGCTGTTTTCGCGTTAAGGAGCCATCCATAAATGACGTCGTTCAAATTTTTCGGAGCCCCCTCCCCCCAAAATCGCCTTGTATCGTTTCTTGTGGATCCCCTCCCCTATGGCAACGTCGTTTTCGGTTTACCCCCTCCCGATAAAAGTACAGTACATACAGAACTGTCATGTTTTCTTGTTAGCATACTGCGCAATCAATAGAATAAATCCCTACAACCACTCTGGGAAGCTTTTCCGCATTGTAGAAACCTTTGACAGAATGTACTTAAATTGAAAATAATACAATCAAAGTTCTCTAAAATTCCGAAAAAAGCGTCGTTGCTCTTTGTGATATATTGTTGGTTTGCCTCGCGATCTTGGTAGTAGCTGTTGCTTTCTTTGGCAGCCGATCAACAACAACTTTTTACCTCCAACAATTAATTAAATACAGGAGAATAATTGACACGACCGCTCGCCGGACAGTCAGACGGAGAGAGTCAGAATGTTCTAGAGAACAATGGGCGAGCGGGCAAACTAATCACACGGCGCTACGATACAATGTCTGGCGTGTACATGGTTACGGTAGCCTATCGCGGTTGTCTATACAACAAGTGGTGTGTATTTGCTAGCTGGCGCAACTACACACTCAACGCCAAACATATCAACCACCTTCTTTCTTCTTGAAGCGGAAGCGTCGGTCAGTAGTAGTGCCAGTCCCCTAGGCGGTCTGGCGGTTGACGATTCCGCTGCGGGTGGTGTCGCCGTTGTGGTCGCGGCTGAGCTGGTTCTGGCGCGGTTGCCTCAGCTTCGTAGACAGATGGTCCCGGCCGGTCGGCAACACGTTGCATGTTGCGCCCGTTCCACTTCTGCTTGTCAGATAGCAGGTAGTTGAATCTGCCGAGCACCTTCACAACCGTTAGCACTTTGTTGCTCCAGGGACTCGGTTCTTTGGGCGTGTGAGGCCGTTTGGTGCGCACCTTCTGCCCAACAGTGAACGTTGGTCCTGAGCTGCTAGTAGCACGTTGGTTTGACTGTTGTTGTCTCTGCCGCGACTGCATGTCCTCCCCTCCTTCCTCTTTTTGAGCTGTTTTGCGGGGTTGTCGGTAGACTTCCCAGCCCAAACGAGGTCGGCGTCCAAAGAACTTCTGCGCAGGGCTGAGCTTAGGAAAGCTGTGTAGCAGTGGCAGCAATCCTGCTTTCTTCCATGTCCCGGTATCCCTAGCTGGTAGCGTAGGGGTAGTGACGTCAGAGATGTCTGCTGGTGGCGCGCTGCTAGCGGCGACACCGTCGTTGGCATCCTCTGGTGAGCTGGACTGAGTGACTGCGCAAACAGTGCTGCTCCTTGACTGGATAGTGATGTGCACTGGATCCAGAGCACACATTGCGTCTATGCCGAGTGTATTGTGGCAGGAATCGCCGAACACATACACTGGCACGTTGGCAGTCTGTCCTTGGAAGGAAAGTTGAGCAGGAAATTGCCCCTCGATAGGCACTTCTGACTTATCGAAATTGAGGATGTGGTCGGCCGTCTGCAGTCTCGTCGCTCGAAAGTACTTATGGAACTCGGCCCGAGTGATACCAGTGACTTCCGAGCCGGTGTCGACCATCAGGCGCAGCGGTTTGGCAGGGGCATCGTCGGTAGAGGCGATGTAGACCTCACAATAAGGTGGTTGAGTGTGCACAACATTCACACTCTTCCGGCCCTTTTTGTGATTGCTGCGCACCTGGTGAGTGGTGCGGCACTGTTGTTTGGCGGCAGGGCGCGAGGTGGAGCACGGGTTGCTCCTGCACACTCGCTGGAAGTGTCCCTGTTTGCCGCAGTTGCTGCAGGTTTGGCCTCTGGCGCGGCATCTGGAATCCCTGCTGTCTGCGTGAGAGGAATCTCCACAATGCCGGCAGACTCTCTTGCCGGTTGTCTGACGATTGGCTGCTGAGGTACTGGGGCGTACCGGCGTAGGTCTGGGTCCTGTGTGCTGCGCGGAGCTAGGTCCCTTGCCCCGGTTGTACCGATGATGTGAGGTAGCGCTGATCTGCGATGACCCGGGCGCCATGTTTGCAGCATCCTTTTTGGCGCTCTCATCAGCCAATGCGAGTGCAGTGAATTTGTCCAAATCCACTGCGTCGAGGGCGAGCAGTTTCTCCTGTGTAGCACGGCTATGTAGGCCGCGCACCATCTGAATCGCTAGCAGGTAGTCGATTAAGTTGCGTTCCTCGATGCGTCCGGTCCCCTGATCGACAGGGAACGTGCACTGCTGGATCAAGGTCCTGAGTACGCGAATGTACTCAGTGACTGACTCGGTAGACCCTTGTGAGTGCTGCATGAAGTCAAACAGGGCCCGTACCGGGTTTACAGGCCTGTAGAAAGTCTCCCTGGCGGCTGCCAGGAATTCCTCGAAGTCGGCGTCTGGATCGGCGTTGAACACAGGGTGACTGGCGAATTGGGGAAGCGCGGCTGTCCCCAAAAACGAGAGAAGAAAGTCGTTCTTCTCGATGTCCGTCAATTTCGCGGTGTTGTCCCTGGTTGCGTCCAGTCCAGTGAGAAACGCGTTGAATAGCCGCTCCCAGAGAGGCCATTTGAGAGGTGGATGGTCGTCGACTGTCTGCCAGTAAGGTTGAGGTGCCGGGATGTGTGCCCGGCGGTTAGACATCGCGGCAGTGACGATTTGTAGCTGTTGGCACGTAGACAAGTGACAGCCACAATCCAGTAGCTGTTGTTGTGTTTTCGAAGAGAACCGGCTCTACCACACGTGCAGGTGACGTGTGGAGACAGGTTTGCGCACTGTAGAACGAAGAGAACCGGCGCTGACACACGTACAGCCAATGTAGGAGTAGGCGGTACCGTGTGTAGGCAGGTTGACGTGATTTCGAAGAGGACCGGCGCTACCACACGTACAGCCGCGAATGTAGGAGTAGGCGGTACCGTGTGTAGGCAGGTCGGCGCAAATTCGAAGAGGACCGGCGCTGCAGCACGTACAACCAACGTAGCAGTCGGCAACGTCTGTAGGCAGGTCGTAGAAAAGGCGGTGGCTGTCCACCACCGGCCGGAACGTAGAAAGAAGAAGACACGTAGGAAAACACTCACTGACTGTGCCTCCTCCAGTAGGTTAGTGTAGGCGACACCAACCGATGATCTGTGCCAAGCTGGTTGTAGAAATCGTCTTCTTTTTCGCTACCGCCGGGTTGGCAGTAGGCGTCGAAAATCTTCTTTGTTCTTTCTTCCGCGATCGTCGAATGCCACCGTTGGTCGCCAGTTAATATATTCTTGGTTTGCCTCGCGATCTTGGTAGTAGCTGTTGCTTTCTTTGGCAGCCGATCAACAACAACTTTTTACCTCCAACAATATAATTAAATACAGGAGAATAATTGACACGACCGCTCGCCGGACAGTCAGACGGAGAGAGTGAGAATGTTCTAGAGAACAATGGGCGAGCGGGCAAACTAATCACACGGCGCTACGATACAATGTCTGGCGTGTACATGGTTACGGTAGCCTATCGCGGTTGTCTATACAACAAGTGGTGTGTATTTGCTAGCTGGCGCAACTACACACTCAACGCCAAACATATCACTTTGCTAACCCCTCCGCCTCCTGGTGTGTCGTCTATCGTCGCATTTCTGCCGACCCCCCTCCCCCTCTGGAATGTCATCGTTTATGGACAGCCTAATCAACTAAACGTTAGTAGAATTTCCTAAAGTGTACGCTTTTCTAAGCGCTGCTAATTAATAATTAACCAGTAATTAATTTCTCTATCATTTTCTGAAATAAAAATGGTGACATTAATGTCACTGTAATGTACTAGACTAGCACCGTACCCATCATGGCTATTGCCGTGGTGCACACAATTTCCGGCAGAGTTAGGAAAAAAATCACGACTGAATTACGAAATATTAAGTACCAAAACTGTTAATTTCTGCTAATTTTTCGCTTAAACGGCTTCTAAATGCTTTCTGAAAGGCTAATTTTTCAAAATTTTCTCGCCCTGCTTGGGCAGCGGCCCAACCAGCCTCTTAAAAATTTTTATTGCGGTGCCAAAATCTTGTGTACACAACTAGAATGTACCTGTTCACTGAAATGAAATTTTTAGCCCAGCTACACAAGTATTGGGTATTGGGTATTGGGTATTGGGGGTCTCAGGTATTGGTATTGGGTATTGGGTATTGGGGTATTGGGTTTTTTAGGTATTGTTCGCACTCTACCCTCCACTATATATTAATTAATCACTTTCTTGCTTAGGCTTAGCCTTAGGCTCAGGCTTATGTAGGCTTAGGCTCAGGCTTAGGCTTAGGAGTCAACTGAATACGGTAGATAAAATTGAAATTTTTGTTAGGGACCCCTAAAAGTCAGTTTTGCCCTTATGCCTACCTATGTGCTAGTTTGTTTCTTACTGATCGATATTTGCTTCATAATTAGAGATGCAACATCAAAGATAAATCATTTGATGATATCGCTGCTGCACTGAAGTGAGTCTCTTGCCTAAGTTTGCTTATTTCTAAAGGGCACACATGTAACAGGGGGTCTGGGGTCTGCCCCCCACCCGACTTAGGCCAGACCCCCGCATGGGAACCCCCTACCCCCGAGACGATTTTCCCGACCCCCTCCGATTTTTCTGGCAAGTAATTTTTTGAGTAAACTTTTTGCGATTTTTTACAATTTCATACATTAAAATTGCCAAAATCGCCTGCAAAACAGCACTGCTGTTGCAGATTTGCTTGAAAAGGAGTTTACTGAAGTGGACTGCTCGGATGCGAACGTGATTTTCTATGTCACCGGTGCTATTGTGCGATCGTATCTTAAAGGATCCACTGCCAGACGTTGTGCTTCATGCAAAGAGCTTCTTCTTGACGCAGATCAAAGTGAATCTGAGCTGCCTTCCCTTGAAATTGATGGAGACTCTGAAAACATTAGCATGTTTCTGAGTGAAATTAATCGTGGAGGCTTAT
>JASANB010005496.1:0-73477 GCA_030248155.1 Sabatieria punctata
AACACACAAACATGGCACAGTTCATTCGTCAACAGGTCCTTCAAGTGGAACCAAAAGTTTGACGGCTCGGAGCAAAGTTTTGCCAGACGCAGTCTGTACGTACGCTGCTCTACAGACTCCATCAGCGCTCGGAGACAGTTTAGTTATTTTGGCAAGTTTCCAGGAGGAGCGCGGGGAGTTATCTTTCAACAGTACAATAGAACCCAACTTGGGAGCTAGATGACTCGACCCACGCTGTCTCTTAGCTAAGTTGCGAGCATGTGTCTCTCTAAGATTCCAAATCTGCCAGAAGAAATTCAAAGCCTTTTGAGTCGATCGCCAATAAAACAAAAAGCGTTGGTTCTTTTTGGTTTCTATAGCAGGGGCATATTCTGGGTCGGAATCAACCGACAAGAACGGAAGGCGATCGGACCGAACACCCAGCAGGTGATTTGGTGTAAGCACTAGGTCCAAACAATTGTCGGGGGAGTACAGAGGCCGAGAATTCAGCACCCCTTCCACCTCTACAATTAAGGTTTGCAGCTCGTGAATTGAAATGAGTTGCCGTCCAATGACCCGTTTTAGCGCCTGCTTAATCAGATGCACAAGCCTCTCATAAAATCCCCCCATCCAGGGGGACATGGCGGGGATGAATTTCCATTCAATCCCACGGTCCGAGAGGTAAGTCTGAACTTTGCTGCTCTTCAAACTCTCTCCATGCCAGAGAAAATAAAGGGAGGCGTCCGCTAATTTGAACTGTGTCGCGTTATCTGACAAAATCAGTTTTGGGACCCCTCTCTGGGCAGCAAATCGGTTGAAGGCAGCAAGAAATTCTTCAGTAGTGCAATCGCGCACAATTTCTAGGTGCACTGCTCTGGTTACCGCGCAGGTCCAGAAACAAATCCATACTTTGGCGGTGTTGTCTGCAGTACGTGCAAAAAGAGGGCCTAAGTAATCGATGCCCACCGTTTGAAAAGGTGGCTGGCGAGAAATGCGACATTTTGGCAACGGTGGATAAGGGGGTGTTGAAAATGGGCCCCCAGACTGGCGTCTACATTTGCGACATTTACGTAGCACAGCAGAAACCACAGTTTTGCCATGTGGAATCCAAAACTGTTCGCGTAATTGCGCCAGAGTCAAATTAGGTCCTGCATGTAGCAACGTTCTATGAGCGGTAGAGACAATCAGCTCAGTAAGAGGGTGACTTTTTGGAAGCAAAAAGGGTTCTCGCGCGTTACAAGGCAAGTCACAGTAAGCAAATCTGCCGCAACAGCGCAAAATGCCGGTTTTATCTAAAATCAACCCAAGTTGGCGCGTCAAACTAGTGGTTTTTGCGCGTTTGAGAGCAGAAAGTTCAGCGGCAAATGCAACAGCTTGCGCTTCTTTGACCCAAAAATTACGAGCAACAGTCAATTCCTCAGAGCTGATCGCCAACAGTGCTCCAGATTGCGCCAATCGCCGACGTGATCGCCGTATTCTCAGTTGAGGTTTGCAGAGTGCTTTAAAGGCAGTGACTGCCCGAAATACCCAGCAGGTTACCCGAAAAAGTGTAGCAACACTGGAAAATCGATCAAGGTCAATCACGTCGGTGACTGGTGATTTCGCTTGCGTTACATGCACTTGGACCGCTGGTTCCGAGTCCTCGGGGGCGGTTGCCACCTGAAACTCAGACAAAGTTTCCGAAAATCGAACGTTTTCCGGCCAGGAAGTTTCTGCTAAAGACAGCCAAGGTGGGCCCGACCACCAAAGCTTGTTTTCAGAGAGCGCCGGGTAGTTCTGTGGCTTAGTCGGAATATCGGCCGGATTGCTGTTTCCGGGAACTGATCTAAATTGAAGCGTTGGACAAGTAGTGATCTCATTGACTCGATTTTGAATCCAGCGTGGGAGTATGCGATCACTTCGAATCCAACTCAAAACACACTCGCCGTCACACCACAGAAATAGGCTGTCAATAGGCGCATGTATCTGTTGCCTGACAAATTTCAGAACCCTCACCCCTAACAAAACACCCATAAGCTCTAGTCTAGGTAGGCTTAGGCGTTTCAGAGGGGCAGTTCGATTTTTGGAGAAAATGAGAGCAACAGAGACGTGGCCGTCCTTAACAACACGCAAATACACAACTGCTGAATATGAGCACAATGAGGCGTCGGTAAAGCAGTGTAAATGCGATGAGCAAGGCGGTTCGAGAGGCCCCGTGATGCGAGGTATTTTTAATGTAGAAAGCTGATCAAAAAAGGCGAGCGCGCGTTTGGCGGCTGCCTGAAATTCGGGGGGAAGCTCTGAGTCCCAGTCTAGTTTTTCGACCCACATGGATTGCAAAACCAGTTTTGCCGTAGCAACGAGAGGGGTAACTAAACCCAGGGGATCGAAAACCGACGACAAAATTGACAAGAAGCGCCGCTTGTTGAGCAAAGTGTCCGGTTTAGTGGGCGGGGCACAAATTTCTAACAAGTCGTCGTTTAGATGCCAGCGCATACCAAGGAGCTTGGTAACCGGCATTTTCGTTCTATCCTCAGCAGGTAAATGTGCCAAAAATTCTGAGCAATTAGAGGTCCACTCGCGCAGGTTCATACCAGCGAGGGCGAAAAGTTCTTTTGCCTTTGCGTAAAAAGCCAGAGCCTGCTCTAAGGTATGCACACAAACGACAACGTTGTCTACATAGATATTTTCCGCCACCAAACGCGATACAGGACAACTTAAATCGGCGCGCTTCATATGATGTTTGACAGTGGCACTTAGGAGAAAGGGGCTGCAAACCAATCCGAAACTAACGCGGCAGAAACGAAAGACCTGCAAATTTTGTCTGTCAACAGTTGGGTTGGCTAGATCTTTAATCCACAAAATTCTGACAAAATCCCGTTGTTTCGGATTGACTGCTATCTGCAAAAATGCTTTTTCGATATCACTCAGGAGACCAACGCGTCCAAAGCGAAAGCGAATTAGCAGCCCGACCAAGTCTTCGACACACACTGGGCCACAATACAGTGTGTCGTTCAGACTGCAAGAGTCTTTAGATGCTTTACAGCTTGCGTCATACACCACGCGCAATTTAGTGGTGGTACTACTAGGCCTCACAACACTGTGGTGTGGCACATAGTGAACGCCTATGCCGCCCGGATTCGAAAAATCTATGTCAACCGGTTCCAAGATACCCAGACGCAAATACTCTTCGAAAGTTTGTGAATACTGTTTGAGCAGCTCTGGGGTATTTTGGAGTCGGAGTAGCAAAGTGCGCAAACGGTTCAGAGCAATGTGGAAATTATCAGGCAAATACAAATCGTTAGAGCGGAACGGATACGAGACCACGTAACGTCCTTCTTTGGCATCGAAACCAACAGACTGATTGAATCTGTCTTGAACTAATTCGTTTTCTGGCTTAGACTCGGGTTCTCGTATGCCGATCGCCTCCAACGTCCACAAACGCTCTAAATCAGTTTGGCCCTGTTTGCCAGGCGGCGTTCTAGAACAAATGAGCAAAGATTGGGACGGCTGGGTTACTGTAGGTCCCATTTCTATCGTACCAGCAGGCACGAAGCCCAAGGCCGTGTCCAACAAAAACAGCGAGGGCCTAACTCGAAGCAACGGTTTCATGCGAACAAGTTCAAAAAAGTAGTCGCCTCCAACTAGGATATCGACCGTTGCTTCCTGAGCGTGCGTGACCAAAGGGTCAGCTAGGTCAAATTTCTGCAAGTCTCTCTGCAGCGTGCGGTCAAAGGGGTGACGAGTTATAGGTTGCGTGATTTGCGGACAAAGGGTCGCTACCATGACTAAACTCGAGCCGCCTTTTAGCTGGAGTCCGAACTGAACCTTTTCTGAAGAGCAATTGCGAACCCCTTGCGCAAAACCAGCGACCGTAAACTCATCACGTCCAATAGTCGGCAAAGCCAATTGACTGCGTAATTCTGTGCGTAAGAAAGTTTTCTGGCTCCCAGAATCTAGCAAGAGGCGCACGGCCACTGTCTTTTTTGACTCAAAATTGTAAATGGGAGCAAGCGCAGTCAGAAGCAGAACCTGTTTTTGCGGTTCAGACACAGTCAAAACAGGTACCTGTGTTAAGTCAGTAAATGGCGACATAGCCACACTATGACTGGGCGAGCTAACTCTTTCCTCAACTACTGTCTCCAACGACCGAGTGACTTCACGCGCACTAGAGTCGGGCGGTTTTTGCCGACTCTCACTAGATATCTGACCGAACTTCGCGTTACACAATGCACGATTGTGGTTGAGACCTTGGCAGTGGTAGCACTTTCTTTTAGCTACAGTACAATTTTTGACTGTGTGATTTGCCCGAAGACAACGAAAGCACAGTTTACTGCTTTTGGCACAAGATTGTCTCGACTTAGAATCCGGATACACAGTGCACTGATCTGAGAAGTGCGCTGCCTTGCAAAAGGCACACTTTGCCGCGGTCTTAGCCACCAATGCGTGCGTGGTCGAGATTGGTGTAGAGTTTTTAGTGCCGTTAGATTTGGCGGTTGCAGCAATTTTGTTGTTCGAGGTGAACTGACTAATAAAGCGAGACGTCTGGAGTTGAGCTAACAAAAACTCTCTAAGGTACTGTAGTCTATCCGGGTGCTGAGCGACTTTTTCCGAAAACTCTTTCAAAAGGCGATCAGGCAATTTTCGGATTAAATTGTCAGCTAAATGGCGTTCCCGGTCGACAGCCTGACCTAGTTCGCTCAGTCCTCTGACGTGCTTTTCTACATCGAAATAAAATTGCTGCAAGCTCTCGAAATTGTCGTCAAATTTGCGAAGTTTATCCAAGGCTGCGTAGTGAGCGGTGATCAAGTTACTGTCATCACCGAAATGAGTCTGCAAAAGCTCGACCGCTTGTACGTAGCCTTGGTCGGTAACCGGAATACCAGAAACAATGCGCGCGGCAGACTCAGTCAACAGCGATTTGAGGTAAGAGAATTTTTGCGCTCGCGACAGGTGCAAATGATTATGTACAGCTTGTTCGTAGGCAGCCCAAAATTCTTTCCACTGGAACACATCACCACTAAAGGGTTTGAGTTCTAGTTTAGGCAATCGAACAGTACCCTGATCTCCGACCCGAATTTGGGGAGAATTTTCTGGACTGCCCTCCGGCATAACAAACTGAAGTTGCCGATTAGCTAAAGTCTGCACAGAGTCAGAGTACTGTTGGATGTACGCCCTTTGTTCCTCGGTCTGCCGAACAGCTGTACGTTCGAACTGATCTAATGCCGTCTTCATACGCTCGTCAGCTTTTTGCAGCGCGCTTTCATAGGAAGCCCTGAGCAGGTGCATTTGCTCTTGGTGCCTCCTATCCATTTCTCTCTGGTCGTTAGCATGTCTTTCGTCCGCCTGCACTAGCTGTTTTTGCAGCAAACCTATCAGTGCAGAGATCGAAGGATCAAAAACTTGCGGAGTCAAAGTGCCGGTTGCCGAAGCACCAGCTGACACAGTAGGCACATCTGCGTCGACATACTTTTGCAAAATAGCGAGCCGGTCGAACCCAGTCTTCAAAGTGTCCAAAATGTTGATGCAATACTCCTCGAAGTTTGACTTCAACATTTCGGAACCGGCGACTATGGGTTCGGTGTCAGTTCGCAAGACTTTAAAGCGTTCACTTAGATCGTCTAAACCGTTTTGGAGTTGCAAATATTCAGATGCCAAAGAACTAGGGTCTACGCCAGAAGTGGCTTTTTGCAGTAACTCGTCTAACTGAACTAGTGAACGCTCTAAGTCGGCAGAGAGAGAGCTGCGCCGTTGTTCCAAAATGTGCCTGTGCTGAGAGCGAGTTTTAGCGACATTAGATTCAGGATTTTCGATTTGCGGCTGTGACATCGCACAAAATTACACACGCACAACACTAGAGAGACTTGCTAGCAGCACTCAAAAAGATAGACAACCGAACTCACGCCTGCGAATCGTGGCGGGGCTGAGTCGTGTTGGTCGGACGAGAGTGCTTGGACTGGGCCGGCATCACTGCAGCGTCTGATCTGGCACCATGTAGTTTTGGCAGCTTATTCGCCGACGACCTCGGTGACTGTGGCGCTGTTAGGCGTTGTGGCTAAGCTAGCAACAGACCGAGATTAGGTTCGAATACGCTACAGTTAAGTTACTATAAGCCGACCTGAACGCACTGGCCCTGAACTAAGCCTTTATTGCCACGCACATTGTCCACGTACAAAGCTCAACACTGCACACTCGCACTGCCTCGGCTGGCTCGCCGTCCAGTTCAAAAGAGGCCAACGTGGCCGCGCACAAATTAGAATAAAGAACAACTGACCTACAGTACGTAGAGTCAACATTTGAAAGCAACACTAACAAACTACTCGAACACACGGTTCGACACCAGTTATAAGACCCAGTCAGGTCTTGTAGGTGGAAAATCTATATTTTACAATCAAAACTCGATTTTCTGTATGAAAATCATAAAATACACCAGGGATGGATATTTTTCCGAAAAAACCACAGCCTGTTTTTTTTTCGGTTTTTTTGTCAATTCAGTCCAATTTGCGATCTCCCCTCACACATATTTTTGGGCGCGTATTTTCGGAAAAACGAGGTGCTATTGTAGGTTGATTTTGCAGAATTCTCACCCAAATCTTACCAAATTTGTGTTCGTTTATACAAAGACTATTTGTTCATCTGTTTTTTTAAATCTTAGCCAAATTCAGGAATATGTGAAAATTGTCAATTTGATTGAATGTCTGTAGAAATAACGCTACAATAGAAACTTTTCTTCTTGCTTTCGTTTCAGCATGTGTTGTTAATTGACCTGAAATTTGGAGAAACTCCTCAAAACTGTGGCACATTTTATGTGTTAAATTTCAAGCATTCAGATTGAGAGAGAGTAGAGAAAGAAAGGATATGCTGATCAGATCATTTGCTTCTTTTAATGAGCAGACCAGACCCGTCCCCAGCCCTCTAAGGCTAGACTAAAGTCCTTGCCAAAAAAGAGCGGATTGGCGGTTTTTAGCGAATAACTCTTCCCCTCCTTCCTCTTTTTGAGCCGTTTTGCGGGGCTGTCTGTAGACTTTCCAGCCCAATCAAGGTCTGCATCCGAAAAACTTCTGCACAGGGCTAAGCTCCTGGCCCTCTCGAGGTGTAGCGCAGAAGTGAGCGAGAGATCGCTGTAGGCCTTCTTCCCATGGTAGACTCAAGCTGAACGTCTGTATGTGGTGTTTGATGAAACGGTTGAAGACCTCCACGAACGCGTTTTGTTGAGGAGTGTAGACAGGTGTTGTCTCGTGGATGATGTCCCGTTCTGTCAGGAAGTTTCGAAACTTGTCGCTGACAAACTGTGGTCCATTGTCAGAGATTATTTTGGCCGGGTTGTCAAAACGAGTGAAAATCTCCCTCAGCCAGCTAATGATCCTGCCAGAAGTAGTGCCCTTCGTGCACAAGATCTCTGGGAACTTTGAGTAGTTGTCCACGAGCACAACGATGTTTTTCTAGTGAGCAGAGGCGTTATCGAATGGCCCTGTGATGTCGATAGAGAGTTCCTCCCATGGCTCCCTTGGCGTGTACAGATGCTGGCCCTGCAGGTGCAGTTTTGGTGCTGACTTTGCCGAATTGAGACAGCTTCCACATTTCTTGACGAAACGCTCAGCCTCTGTGGCCATGCCAGGCCACCAGTAGGTCTCTCTGAGCTTCCTCTTAAAAACAGTGGTGCCTGGATGTCCCTCAGGAGCCATGGACAGCAGATCTGTTCGCAGTGAGGTTGGAACCAGAATCTGAGCTTTGTCTCGCACAACACATCCATGCTCCAGGGAGAAGTTGTCACATAGCGTGTAGTACAGTGTTGACAGCAGTTGTGGCGGCAGTTTTGACTTAGCTGGCCAGCCAGTAGTACAGAAACGCTTTACGAGTTCCAGTTGAGGGTCCTGGTCAGTAGCTTTCGCGATTTTCTCAATGGAAAATCCCCTCTGAGTTGTACTGTGAACTCTAGGCATGTCTGGCACCTTCTGCAGCCTTGACAACGCATCTGCCATGTAATTTTCCGTCCAGCCACGAATTCGACAGTGTAGTCAAAAACGTTGAGGTGGTGGACCCAACATTCGAACTTCTGAGATCGCTGTTGGTTGGTCTGTCGATGGAACAAAGCTTGCAGAGCTTGGTGGTCCATGCGTAGTGTGAAGTGACTGCCAAGTAGGTACGCAACCGATCAACAACAACTTTTACCTTGCCAACAATTAATTAATAAACAGAAGAATACTGACACGACCGCTCACCGGGTAGCCAGATGGAGAGAGTGTGAGCGAGAACAAAGGCGAGCGGCAAAACTCGATCACGCGGCGCCCTAAACGCTACAATTACAGTGTATGGCGCGTACACGGTTACGGTAGACTTAGACAATAAGTGGTGTGTACTAACACTGACTAACGCAGCTACAGATACACACGCGATGCCATACACATCAAATAAAGCAGATTCCTACTGCTGGGGCTAATGATACTTTAGTGTTGAAGTAAACCGAGTTTCTCTGTCACCTGTAAAGCTTCCAAGAGCCCTTAGCAGTAGCAGAAATCTGTTTTATTACAAAGTGCAGAATAATAAAAAATCCCTCTTGTTCACTGCCAAAATCACTGTTTTGATTTTGAGAGCCAATATCTCAGGAACTAAGCAGAGTACTCTCATGTACATTAATGAAAATTTCAGCAATCTTTTAATAATTTATTTATCTTTCATTTAAAAAAGGATTCATTCAAATCGGTTGAAATTTGAGGTTGCTTTGCTACAGCGGAAAATCTGCTGGGTTGTTTTTTTGGCACACCCTGTATATTCAGTCAATCTTAGTATCATGTGCGTTTGAATGGTTACTGAGACACAGTAATTCCAGTCTGGTCAATGGAATGGGTGCAATGCTAAAAACCAAGAAATAAGCGTATTTAACTCCATTTACAGTCAGACTTCTCGCAACCCTCCATTCTGTTTCTTTCAGCTGTTCCCTTTGGCTTTCTGATCAGTGGCGGTTATGGTGATGAAGCAGAGAGATCGATGGAAGTGTATTACCCAGACAATCCAGACAAAAACTCTCTGCTCAACGTTCAACTGCCTCAGACCAGACACTACCACACTTCGGAGTTCGTGAACGGAACTGTCTACATCATTGGAGGATACAATGGAAGCAGAGTAGTGAAGAGCGTCCTCACCTTTGATCCCTCAACCAACCGACTCTCCAGTGCTCCTCACATGCAACAACGTCGAATGACTCATGCCAGCGCTGTTCTGGGTGGAATCATCTATGTGTGTGGTGGAGAAGAAGAATTGAATAGTAAGAAAGACCTGTCATCGTGTGAGCGGTTCCACCAAAACAACTGGCACTCAACTGCTTCGATGGCAACTGAGAGAGACAGTCTGGCATTGGTGGCAGTTGAGGGACAGATCTACGCCATCGGAGGGTGTAGGAACAGAGGAAGGCTGAGTAGAGTCAGAGTGGAGAGCTATTCTCCATCGTCACATTCTTGGACAGCTGTCGCTTCCATGCATACAAAACGAGTTGCTCACTCAGCCACAGTGCTTAACGGTCACGTCTATGTGTGTGGTGGAGGGTTTCTCTCCTCGTGTGAGCGCTACGACCCAGTCAGCAACACTTGGACTCAAATTCCATCAATGAATAAGAGCCGATTTTGCTTCAGTTTGCTATCGGACGGGATTCGACTGTTTGCGGTTGGTGGAGATGGAGACAAAGATGCAGATAAAACAGTGGAGGTGTTCGATCCAAAAACAAATAGATGGACTCTACTCAAACAACCGCTCATACATAAAAGAGATGGTAGTTCGGCTGTGGTCATCAGTCTGTGAGTTTGTGTAGAGAGACTGATCTGTTCCATAAAACTAATTAAAAACTCTGTGAAAAGGCTACCAATTGCTACCGAGGCTCCGATTTCTGAAAATATTCTTACTGCAACACATAGAATGGCGCATGTCGGATTTTCCGCTGTCTTCAGCACAGCTCATAATTATCGGTCAGATTGTGTGTGTTTCAGATTGTTTTTGTTGAAAAAATTAACGGATTTGTGGACCGGTTTTCTCTGTCTTAGTTAAAAATTTTTAAGAGCCAGTTTTTTATGCATCGTTTCTTCTCAGACAAATCTCAAATTTTTGTCTCCGATTTGGCTAAAATTTTACATTTAGGTATAAATTGACCCAAAAAGATGATTTATCACCTTCTCTTCCATTTTTTGCTAGACTCACTTTTTCAACCCAACCTGAGCTCTCAGCTTATAACTCGGGAACAAATGAAGGTAGAAACTTAGGGATGCATTTTTAGAATCAGGCGAGCGTTCTCTTTCAAACCATAGGGGCCGTCCACAAACGACGTCATTCCAGAGGGGGGAGGGGGGTCGGCTGAAATGGGACGATAGACGACGCACCGGGACGGGGAGGGGGTTAGCAGAAAACGACGTCGCTTTTTTCGGAATTTTAGGGAAGTTTGAATGTATTATTTTCGATTTAGGTACATTCAGGTCAAAGATTTCTACATTCAGAAAAGCTTCCCAGAAGGGATCTATTCAATTCATTGTACAGTGTGGCAACAAGAAAACATGACAGTACTGCATGTACTGCACTTTTATCGGGGGGGGGGGTAAACGGAAAACGACGTCGCCTAGGGGGGAGGGGGTCCCCGGAAACGACGCAAGACGATTTTGTGGGAGGGGGGTCCGAAAAATGGGGATTTTGGAATGACGTCGTTTATGGACGGCCCCATACCCATTCGTTTGGATTCCGGGTAAAATATTTCTCGAACGCTTTCTGCGCCCGATTTGACCCCTCTACAGCTCCTAACCCCAGACTTATATTTCAGCAAAATGTAGTGTGATCTATTTTCTTTCGATCACACAGAAAAATCGAGAAAAATGGGGTCTTTTAAGTTGTAGAGGGGCCCGAGCTGGTACTCTGGTGCAACCTAATCTGCCCCACCTCGTCATGGTAATGCTAATTTGCGCAACGAAAAAAAATCAGCTTTTTCTGTAGTTGGGATTAACGCGAGTTTTTCAGTGAATTTGAATCTACAGAATTCGGGGTTTCCAAAAATGCTTTCATATTGCTTCTAGGTGGATCAGTTTCAGAGATATACAACCGTCAAAGTTGGCCGAAAATGCTAAAATGGCCATTATTGGCGATTTTCAGATTTCTGGGGGGATTGAAATAAATTACTTCGGACCAACTCAACCGATTTGGCTGAAACTGAGAGGCATGGTGCAAAATTTAGTTGTACCGGGTCCATCAAAAAACATCGATTCGAACTGAAATTTGATCAGAAACACTTTACTTACTCTCACTATGAGGAAAAGGAAATGTGCGACCCATTTATGGAGGTTAAATTAGCCTTTCAGTGTAACTGTGACGTCCCATTTCACTTTTATGTCCAATTAACGGAGGCGTTCTACTTATCCACCCCCATTTATCGAGGTTCTACTGGGTCAAATCGGTTTAGGTCTAATTTTTTTAAAGTCAAGTAAGCATTCAGCAAGCCGGCACAGTTGGTGTAGTGGTTTAGGCCGCATAGCCACTGTGCGCGATGTCGTGCGCTCATCCTCTCGGCGCGGCAAGTTTCTTGCTGCAAAAAGTTGGTCGTCAGCACAAAGCCCCAGCCAGGCCACCGAAAGCTGGTTACAGCGAGTAGGTAAAATGGGAACCAACTGGATCTGCCATTGCACCGAAGCCGCTCCAATAGCATGCCACGTTGGAAAAGAAGATCAACGACGCCAGGGGCTGTCTGAGAAACAGCAACAAACAAGGCCTATACCGGTCTAGTGCCACTGGCCGTGCGGCCGTTGGGATCTGACAGCACCATGACGTCAACGCGGCGCGCCAGGCACTCTCTTAGTACCTAGCGCCCAACAGCATGGCTAGAGCGGCTGGCAGTGATAGAAGCGAACGTCCGAGATGACGAACCACGGGGGTTGCGCAATGGACCGCGTATAGGTCTGAGCGTAGGGCCGTAAGGTCCCCCCGCACATCGGATCGGATCGGAAGCATTTAATCAATCAATCTTTACTTCCTTTTTAAAGCCAGACACCTGTAAAACGGTACTTAGGCAGAAGCAGTAAAACAAATAAAACAAAGCCTATGCTATATGTACATACATGTTGTTGTTGTCTAATAACAAAGTCTTGAAACGAATGACCAGCAGTATGGGGCAGGTGTAAAAATTGTTTCTGAAGGTCTTCGAGTCTATCACAATTGAAGGGAAGGTGAATCAGCATACGTGTAACAGGTCTGGGCAGGCGAGGCGAGGCGGACCGCCATAAATTCAGAATATATGAAAACCAGTTAGTCTGTGGGCAGAAATCCAGGTCAACCCCCATGTTACTTGTTTAAGTTCAAGGAAAGAGAAAACCTCAATACTAAAGCGCTGATTTCGACAGAGGACAACTCGAATTTCGGAAACAGTATTCAAGTGCTCAGCATGCTTGCTGAATTTATTCACTAATTTGAGCAGACACTCTATCAATCGTTTCGATTATTGCACTTCCTGAAGTACTTCACCTGAACACCAGCATCTTCATTGATCACTTGATCTGGGTGCTCACGGTTGTCGCTACTGTACATCGTGCACAACTTGCTGGCAGGGTAGTGTGACGCCGACTTACATCCCTCTGTTTGGTGACACGTTATGACACAATCTTCAATTGTGTTCGCTGGCTTTTGGGCAAACCAGTAAAAAGGCATGACCTTCCCGCTTTTTACATCGCATCCCCAATCTGGAAACAGCCTTTTCTGATAGACTTTTGGTAAAACTTACTTGTACAACAGCAAATGTTGTAACCAAAGCATAAATAACTTACACTTTTGCACTGAGATTTGTGGCAGAACCAGCGCGAAGAATAAGTACAACAATTTGGTCATGTTCGGCTTTCAAACAAGAAGGCAGGAATGAACCCCGTGTCAGGACCGCCAGACAGTTTAATGGTGTGTCTACTCTGTTTACAGCACAACTGTGCTCCACAGACAGTAACAGCTGGGCAGACAGACAGACAGATGTGCATGGTCTAGACAAACAATACATGCCCAGGCTGGAAGATAATCTGTGGGCACTAACTGCTGTAAATTTCTGAAAACTACAGGTGATAAAATTTAGGGATTTGCTAGCCCCTCTCAGTTTAACGCCTGATGAGTGTTTGACAGCAAAAGGCAGCATCTCCAAATTACAACCAGTTTGCATAGCACTGTACGCCTACATTGTAGTAAGACACTACTCTATTGCCAGGAAGTATATTCAAGTCGGCTATGAATGAATAATTGACTGGTTAGAGCAGATATTCTATCAAGTGTTTGGTCCGTCACATTTTCTGAAATATGTGGCACCAACGCCTGCAGTCTCATGGATCAGAGCCTCTGGATGCTGTTTGTGGTCGCTTTTGTACATAACGCACAACGTCTTGCTGGCATAGAAAGCTCCCGCCTTGCACCCCTCGGTCAAATGGCACACTCGAATGCAATGGTTCAGGTTGCTTGTTCGCTTTTGTGTATAATAGTAAGCTGGCATCACCTTGTCTTTCATTGCGTCACATCCCCAATCTAGAGATAAAGTCTTGTTTTGTTACACACCGCTTTGGTATAAATAAGCAACTACGTACAGGGTGAGCTGTTTGTCTGTAACAGTTTCGTCTAGCTGTAACTTTTGTGTTCGTTAATCAATTTTGCTGACATTTTGGCACAACACATGTACCTATTGCAGTCAGGCACTTAACGTAGGGATGGGCACGCTTCGTCCGGCTGCGCCGTTTAGAAAATACAAAAATACGGGCAAAATATGGTCCGAAAACGGTTTTCGCAACTTCAAGCGCAAATTCTTCTTTATGTTCGGTTATTGATGGTAGGAAGTGATGTACTTATATGAAACAGAGTACGAGCTATCGAATAAGATGCATTTTGAACCATAATTCAGCCGTTAAAGGGCATTTTTTTCTCAAAAACTGAATTCGTCGTTTTTCAACGTCGATTTTCTGTTGAAAGGAGAGTTTATTTAAATTGGTTTCAATCGGATTTGAAATCAGCGTAACTTGTTACCTATATAGCACCAGTCTTTTTCTTAACGCAGTTTGAAGCAGTCCCCACAAATTGGATTCTTTCTTAACTACTGAAAATCGGCTTTTTCGTGGACTTTTTTCGTGTTCCTGATTGTTGTGATAAAACGATGAATTTGGCGAAAGGGTTTCAATCGGTTCTAAGTACAGTAGACTTCAGGCTTTCGAATGATACAAGAATTGGCTCTCTGCTGTTTGTCGTTAACCCCACAAACGGTGTTGAATTTTCTGTAACCCTAAATTTTTCCAATTTCAGTATTTTATTTTGTGCAACGCTTGCAATCATACTTTTTCGCATTAATTTAGCTGTGTTACGGATATTCACGGCCTTCTAGAAGATTTTAAACGATCAAGTGGGTTGCATCTTCGTAAATCGCGCCACAGAAAATCAGTCCCAGTTCAAACGTGCGACCAAATGCTAATTACTAAACTGCGCGGCTCACACAAAAACTGTTTTTAACACGAATTTCTCTAATTCTTCATGAAATCAAGTGCGATTTTTTGCGTAATTTATCGCATCCGGTCATGCTATCGCCGTTTTAGCATAAACTTTTTCTTATAGCGCAAGTTATTCAAATACAGTATAGATAAAAAAAATGTCCCATCGCTTTTTCGGCCTTCACTCAAACGTTTCGTTCTCAGTGACTTCTTTACCGATTTGGCTCAAATTTTCAGCAAAAATAACAACATGGTTGGCTAAATATTCTGCAAGTGTGGTGCCAAAATTCCGACTCATACTGGTTTTATGACCCGAAAACTAGGAATGAGGGTGGTCCACGCAAATTTATTTTTTTTCGGTAATGCAAGGAGTACAGTCCTGAAACTTGCAGGAATGATTGGTGTTGCTATTGGGCATAACATACTAAGCGGGCAGCCCTGTAGCTCAAAGGGCACTAAAACGGGGGAATTTCAAAAACATGAGTGAAAATCCCATAGTTAAGAAATCTGCACCTTCTAGAATCAAAGCACTGAATCTGTTGTTAATCAACATAGATTGTAGCAGGAAGTTCGACAAATAAATGAACCTGATATTTAAGCTCTGTTCCACACCATAGTAACCATCCCTGCAGCGTTTTTTGAAGATTTAAAATCTTTAGAATCGTCGTTTTGCCGGTTTTACGAAGAAAAGTCATATTTCGTCATGTTTTTGAAATTCCCCCATTTTAGTGCCCTTTGAGCTACAGGGCTGCCTGCTTAGTATGTTATGCCCAATAGCAACACCAATCATTCCTGCAAGTTTCAGGCCTGTACTCCTTGTACTACCGAAAAAAAATAAATTTGCGTGGACAACCCTCATTCCTAGTTTTCGGGTCATAAAACCAGCATGAGTCGGAATTCTGGCACCACACTTGCAGAATATTTAGCCAACCATGTTGTTAATTTTTGCTGAAAATTTGAGCCAAATCGGTAAAGAAGTGACTGAGAACGAAACGTTTGAGTGAAGGCCGAAA
This sequence comes from Sabatieria punctata, assembly GCA_030248155.1. Lineage (NCBI taxonomy): Eukaryota > Metazoa > Nematoda > Chromadorea > Araeolaimida > Comesomatidae > Sabatieria > Sabatieria punctata. The sequence continues at coordinate 15,437 of JASANB010005496.1, forward strand.
AAGCGATGGGACATTTTTTTTATCTATACTGTATATTGCCCATATCATAATAAAAATGGTACCAAGTGCGCCATAGAAAAGTCCTTCGCAGGCGGCTGTCATTAAATCGCATTTTTCTAATTTTTAATGAAATCGAATGCGGTTTTTTGCCTGAATTGTCCTATGCGGTCATGCTATCGGCCCATTCAGCATATTTTTGTGGTCGTAGCGCGAATTATTAAAAATGGTCGCCCATACCTACTTAACGCCATTTATGGTACCGGCACCATATGGTACCCATATCTTCGCATAGGGTACCGGTACCATTAGCATATATGGTAGTACCCTGTTCAGTTATATGGTAGTGGCCATGGCATTGCGTAGGGGTACCATATATGGTGCAGGTACCATTTACGGCACCATCACAGCATACATGTACTAGGGGAATTTGGGGTGGTTACCCTCACCCCACCCCACGAGACAGGTATAAGGGTACCCAACAATAGTAGTGACTCCCAGTACTAACAAACTGGCTCAGAAAGCTCAAATTTTTACCCTAAAATTCGCTTGAAAAACCTTTGCAAACCGAATTTGGCGTTTCCACTGCTGATATTTTAAGAGAAGTCGGTGTTTTTGGAAGCCCTTTTTGTCATTTTTTGCTTGTTTTTAGCTCTAAAACGCTATTTTTTTGGAATCAAAACATGCAGAAAGGATTGGGAATAAATTTTGACGCATTTGAAAAGTGATGTGAATATAGCCAACAAGCTAGTACTAAAATGAAAACTACATACCAAAATCAAACTTCTAGTACTAAAATTATCTGGTAAAGGCGTTTGATTTTGATATGGTATGGTATAGTATAGAAGGAGCTGTTTTGAATTTGGTTTGGTATGGTACTAGTACTAAATTCAAAGTTTGATTTTAGTACTAGTACAATTTTGGTATGGTAGGCATCCCTGGTTCAGATTAGTTTTAAAACGTTTTGAATGAACCATCTTGTAAAATCTGAACAGCATTCTTGACTACAGCAGGTGTAAGTTGATCTCAGCCAAACTTACATAGTATTTGCTCTGACATTTGTGGCAGAATCAGCATGAAGAATAAGTACAAAAATTTGGCCATTTTCAACTTTCAGGCTATAAAGAACTGTCTTAAGACGTGACAGCAACAGAACAGACCTATCCTGAAGGCTTGGGTGGTACCCCCGACTAGAATTAGAAAGGTACCCCTCAAATTCTCTAGTCGCAGAGACAGGTGTGGTCAGGACCCCAACGCAATGGATACCGGTGCTGCTATAGCTCTAGTATAACACACTGGGGCTGAAATCATAAATTTCTAGCTTGAAATGTGTCGACCTGGGTGAATGGTCGCTCACAGAATCAGAATGAATAAATGAATGAATTGAATGAAGAAAATTCACTTCCCATACTAACTATGAGAACATACATACAGTCTCATAGGCACCTATAGGTAAATGGTCGTTCCACCACTACCAGTATCTCAATCTTCAGTCGCACCCTACTTTGTGGCACCGATACTAACTGATATAGTACTTTCACTCAGAGGGCACGGTGCACACATCGTCAGTTTGACATAACGCGCGTCCGTATCAATGTTAATGTTGGCAGAAATGCAGAATAAAAGCGTACAGCTATCACAATTTACGTTTTACGAAATTTCCTAGTTTTGAGCGTGCCATAGTCTATGAACAAGTTTTCTTCGCGATCTGCCTGTCTTTGACGGAGTTCGTTTCGAAGGTCAAATGCGTTTTTTAGCCTGCCAAGGCGTCAGATCGTGTCCAATAAACGTCTGAATACTGAGGTTGTTTAGTCAATACGGACCGCTTCTTGTTGAGGACCGCCATCTTAGCTGTAATCTCTTCTTAATTGAACGATGACTCGTTTTCCCACAGTTATAGTGTTGGCAATGAATTTAGCGTCTACAGAATAGGATTTCATTTGCTGAATCATAGCAGGTGATTGTTGCGCATCAGCTGTTTCAACAGTTAAACTTAACTAACAAGTTACTTCCAAATGTAGTAATTTTATTCTTCCAGGTTTCAGCTCTTTATTAGGCCTGAAAACACGAAAACAGCCTAAAGGAATATTGCAAACACTCTTTAGCTATAGAATTGGCCATACTCAAAAGGCAGGTTTTGTGCACTCTTCTTCTCGGCATAGACAGACAGACAGACAAACAGACAGACACACTGAATCAATGCAGACTGCATTCAAATGAACACCGACCGACCGCAACAATAACTATGACAAAGGTTTACTATGCGTAAGTTGTATTGTGTACAGTTGCTTATAAACAGAGTATCGCTGCAAAAGTTCAGTCTACTCCTGATCACTGCACAAGTGTTTTAATATGGATGCACCTAAGCTGGCTGCTCTTTTGCTGCTGAGTGTGGCGGCAGGAGACATAATCGGCGATGACATCTTCCTTCAAGTCGGTAGCTTTGCAGGATGCATGAGGAGATTCAAGAGTCTGAGAACTGAAATGGCATCCGAGGAAGAATTGCTTGACATAGAATATGTAGACTTGGAATTTTCTTTCAGTTTTTGTTCAATTTTAGACAAAGATACATTTTCAGTCGTCACTGAGTGCTTCTGACGTTAGACACTGGCCCAACAACAGAGTTCCCTATGAACTGGAGGATGGAATGAATAGATGGCAGAAAAAGAAACTGGCCTGTGCCATCCTGTTCTTCAGAGAACACACTTGCGTTAGATTGGTGCCCAAACAAGATTCCGACACTTCTTATCTGTACTTTATGGACAATCACCCTGCAGGAGGGTAAAAATCTCTTAGGCTATCGTGCTGCGTTTTTGTTACATAACAGGCTTTTTTTCTTACTGCAGTTTTTCACCTATACGACCCCTCCGGTTATAAGACCCACCCAGGTCTTATAGCTACTGTGGATCAGGTATACCTGTACCTGTACCTGATTATCAGGTAGATTTGCAATACCCACCTAATACCTACCTGATACCTGATCGGGTACTTTCGAACGGTACCTACCTGATTTTGGGTATTTTTGGACTGAAACAGGTAAAGGTATCAGGTACAAACAGATGGCATCAAATGGTAGTTTACGACCGATTTGTTCATTGAAAAAGCATGTAGGAAGGCTAATTTTTCAAAATTTTCTCGGCCTGCTTGGTCCGTTGCCCAACCAGGCCTCTTCAGACTACAATTGTCTTTGTACTTTGTCGCGTCTTGGCCATGGGTAGTTTACGCTATCCCGTGTGTCACGGCAGCCCCGGCACCTGTGCAAGCGGTGTGTTTGTGGGTTTCGAAACCTGTCGAGGCGATTCGAAGTAGTCGACACAAAGCCCAACGCAGGCAAGTACCTAGATAAATGGGGACCAAACCTTAGCTGTCTTGCACCCACCAACAGCAAAAGGGGAGGGTTGTTGTTAAGGAGGCTGCCGGACCTTCTGTCTCTTCCTGCTCTATAGCAGTTGGCTAGTCCTAGTCTAAAAGGACAAAAAGTTACAACAATAACAATACCTCCTAATTTCTGCTAATACTGTACTCAGAATGCTTTCAAAAGCGTTTTTCAAGCAAATTTTGTCAAAAATTTCTCGTCCTGATTGGGTCATGGCCATGGTAAAAATTTTATACGTACTTTCTTTTGAAAAATCTTGAGTAAGCCAATGAATAAAGGCGAAGACAAATAGGGACATACTGTACGGGTAAAAAGGGGTTATGAGAAGCCTTACTCTAAGTGGCAAAGATAAACCACCAGAGGTGGATGTGCAAAGCGATTCCACACCCCTGTAATATTTTGAGAGTGGGGTTTTAGCATTTTATGTAATTTCATAACGAAAAAACCCTAAAATGACTGGAACTAATCTGATTTTAGCTGCCTTTTGAGCCTAAAGTGTAGGTTGAGCGATTTTTCGCCTAAAATCCGGATTTTAACTTTTTATGGGAGAATACCTGATACCTAATACCTGATACCTGTATTTTTGTGAATACCTACCTATACCTGATACCTGATTGGGTATTTTTGAAATACCTGTACCTGATACCTGATATTAGGTACTTTTCTAATACCTGCCCACAATACTTATAGCAGGTGGTCAGAAAGCAGAGTCTGTCAAGGGGCATTTTCCAGTTATAAGACCCGGGTCTAAGCTTAGAATGGTGTGTTTTCGTGTATATTTTTACAGGATAATTAATGCATATGGAGTTTTTGAGCTCATGTCGTTCAATAATCGTTCTAAAACCTGCGTAATCTTGGTAAAATTATTGTTTTGATAAGTTTAGATATCTGCTGTAAGCATATTGGAGCTTCTAAGTCATACATGTAACAGGGAGGTCTGGGGGGTCTGCCCCCCACCCGACTTAGGCCAGACCCCCCGGATGGGGACCCCCCCCACGAGACGATTTTGCAGACCACCTCCGATTTTTCTGGCAAGTAAATTTTGCAGCAAATTTTTGCGATTTTTTACAATTTCACACAGAAAAATTGCCAAAATCGCCTGCAAAACAGCACTTTTTAGCTGAAATTCAGCCCAAGTTATCGATTTTTGGCGATTTTTAGCCAATTTTTTGCGATTTTTTTCGATTTTTGAGGGTTTTTTAGTGCCCACTCCCCCTCCCAAAATTTTGGCTGAGACCCCCCTCCAACTCCCCTCCCCCTTCGGCGGACTTAAACGTAGCTATTCAGACTTAAACGTACAGTCAGTTGTTGCAAAGATCAAGACCCGTGTATTTCATGCTTTTCATGCAGCATATCGAGTTTTAATTGTAAACTATAGATTTTCCACCTACAAGACCCGGGTCTTATAACAGGTGCAAAAGTGTGACCCCAAATTTAGGCACTTTCCAGTTATAAGACCAAGTCTAATAGGTGGAAAACTCCGTTAGTCAAAGTTCATGCTTGCACAATTAGACTACACACAAGTTTTTCACATTTGTAACCCCGAACGAAAGTTGGTCTTTTAACCTCCACACAGAAATGGCCGGCCTCAGCTTACAACCTTAAACCCTACAAAAGCTACAATAAAGCTAAGTCTAAACCCGAATCTATACAACCATGCTGTTTAGCTGTTTCTCCTCATCAATTGGACAAGCTGGAAGCATACAAGGGATTAATCTGCAGAGAAATCTTACGGCATGTTGGAGACCAGGCACAGTGGTGCACGAAATCATGCATGCAATTGGGTTTTTCCACGAGCAATCCAGAGACGACAGAGGCAGTTACGTCAAGATTCACTGGGAGAACATCCATGAAGAAAAGTGGAGAAGTCAGTATAGAGCAGTGTCTGGTTACCACCCTCTTGAGTACGACTACGGAGTCAGTTCTACTTCGTTTATCACTTCAGCTAGGCCGGCACAGTTGGTGTAGTGGTTTAGGCCGCAAAGCCACTATGCGCGTGGTCGTGCGTTCGACCACTCGACAGGGCAAGTTTCTTGCCGCAAAGTGTTGGCCATGGTACAACGCCCAACTCATTCCACCGAAAGCTTGTGACGGCGAGTAGGTAAATGGGAACCAACTGGAGCTGCTAAGCACCTAAAGCTACATACAATAGCAATCACAGGTGTTCGGACAGCCAACACTGAGACCCACCCGGACTGACACAGCGCGTGTGTTTAGGCTAGTAGCAAAGGAAGGCCAGGATGTGGGTGTGCGTGATGGGCCCGCAGTGTGGCCTAACGCAGGGGCTATGACGGCTCCGCCCGGACAATCCATCCATAGGGCTAGGCTATCCTGTTGTTCTCGTTGCAGAGCATCATGCACTACCCTAGTGGTGATGAGAATGGCACAAAAATCAGCGCAAAGCTGGAGCCAATCCGTGAGAACAATAAACGAATGGGACAGGGGCGCAGACCATCAGAATTGGACATCAAGAAAATCAACCACATGTACCAGTGCTCGGACGGCAGTTGGGAACCTGAAACCCGACCAACTCCGACACCAACGACCAAGCCAAGTAAGTGGCAATACAGGATTTCCCCATTGCAACTGTGATTTTTTAGACTGTAGATATTTTACGGTTATCTGTAATTGGTTCTGTTCGTTCTGGTTTATCAGCTGTACGAAAACTTGATGACTTTGCTAACTGATGGCCGGAGTGAAACCAATTTGCGTGCATGCACTGCATATGTTATTATAACTGTCCAAATACTTTCTATATTTACTTTAAAGGCATCTGAGTGGACTATACTGCATCCATAATAAATTTATCACCTACTGAACAATGTGCATTAGTTATTTATAAGGCGATTAAGAAGCGCAGTTCTGTTGCAGTTTGCGACTAGAGACTCTACTGACTTGACATACAAGTATGTACAGTGTTGGCCAAAAAAAACCGCGTAGCCACTTTTTAGATATCTGTATATTTTCAAACAGACGTCATTCTGTAAATTCGCACACGAATGAAAAGAGTTTTGGCGCGAAAGCAGGGCTGTACGAATTAAGGGGTCCTGGATTACAGTCACTTCAACTAAAGAACACGATAAACTAATAAATTAGGCCATGCAGTGCTTTGTGTTCACAGGGCACCACCCTCACTTTAGACAATACTAATTCTTCAACTTCACTGATAGCAAAGATTCTTCATGCTTGTGCACTTTTATAGATTTCCAGGCCATTCCCTTGGTTGAAATTAAGCCAGAAGAATGTTTCTCTGCTGCTGCAACAGCTTTACTGCGTCAAAGGCTGTCATTGGCTACCTAAGTAAAGCCCTAAGCCCAACAATCAACATTTTTCGCTGATCAGTTCATGAGTAATAGCTGTCGTTGGGGTTGTGTAATCGTTGTCAAACCAACAGTTGTTGCATGTAAAGTAATAGGTCTGTCCTCTGTGTCCAATCAGTGCCAGCATAGCCTGAAAAACAAATTCTGCTACAACGCGAAACAAAACCAAACCACCGTTTGTACAATCATGTCTATTTACGAGAAATATCAAACTCAAAAAAGGAAAACGTTTTGTACGTTATTCCAAATGACAATATTTTACTAAAGATACCTATGTCTGAAAATGCGTGTAGGTTAGCGATGCATATGAGAACGCAACTACATGAATTGATGCAAGTGTCTCTAAACTAGGGTTCCGACGATATATCGATATCGATATCGAAATCGCGATATTTCGCATCGATTTTTTCGATATTTTCGTGTGCGGAAAAGTAGGAAAGAGCAAAGCTGACACCAAGCTTATTTCTCTGGAACAGCAAAAACCAGTTTTTCCTGGACAACTAAAAATCGATGGTATAGTCAAAACCTAACAGTGGCATGATAGCTCTCAGAAACATCAATTTCCCGGCATTCTCAGCTTTCTGACAGCAATGCTTAGGTTCTTAAATGTCTGCAGCAATACTGAAGAGCTGCTCACTCCGCAGACTTGAAGCAGGAGGACAGAAGCAGACATGGCTAGCATTTTGGCTGAGGGGTGGCAAATTTTCAAATCCTGAGGGGGTACCGCCGGGCTGATGGGTTGTTGAAAGGACCGATTTTTACTAAACTCCAGCTTTTTGGCTTATTTATCAGTAAAATAAGTGAAAAACGTTATTCTGTCTGAGCTCATTTATGCCTAATGAGAGTGGGCCATCCGCCTGAGGGGTCAACCGCTTCATTGAAGGGCTTCAGAAGGGCCACTACTTTTTCTGCGATTCCCTACTTATTGATCTCAGAGCGCTGATTGCAACAGTGCTTGACTGACAAGCAGTGAGAGCAGTTTGCTCTTTTACATTTTCACATTTTCTTGCATAACTATACATATCGATATCGATCGATATTGAGCTGAAAATATCGATATCGACAAGTTTTGATATCGTCGGCTCGGAACACAACTCTAAACTGTTAGAAATACAACAGAAAAAATACTAAATTTGGCAATCTGAAAAAAAAGGCAACTACAGTTAGAAAATTTGCATATAGCGCTTATTGATGAAGCCTGTCAGGGACTGTTTCACGCATGTTTCGTGATTTATATCTATGTAAGACATGCATTTCTCTTCTGAAAAGACTCAGGAAGGCGCTAGAAAGCGCTAGCAATAATTAACCTGGCTGATATACTAAATACTCAGAACTTGAGCTGGAGTTATTATTTTTAGCGATTTTGGAGAAAAACTGAAAAAAACCTGAAAAAACCTGAAAACAGGCCGAGGTTTTTTGGGGAAAATATCCATCCGTGCCTGATCTTATACAATACTGCAACTGTTTCTGTTGTACTTCTGATTATAAGTCCTGGTCCTATAGTAGGCCGAAACTGAATTAGGGTTCCCTTATAAAAAGGCATGACCGTACAGATTTGAGTTTATATCCATCGCATCCTTCAGCCTGGTATGACGGAGCACATGTTATGGTCAACTTGATTTTTGTGACATGTAAATGTTTGAAGACCCGACTGAAAAAGTTTCTTGTGTCCACTCGTTTCGTCTCATCTCGACCAAACGGGCCTTTAAGCAAGACCGGGTCTAACTCTTCAGAGTTGCTGTAAACACTGAGCATCAGGTCCTCTGTGGTTTCCGTCCATTCATCGTCAACAGCGACCAGAGTTAACTGCCATTGCAGATAATCAACAGCTAAAACTTTCTCAACTCAGCTTAGCACCAGGTAAAAGTTCGAGTTATCTTTGTCTAATTACTGCAAAACACTAAGGCACATAACGCCGTTTATGGTACTAGTGTTGTTTAATACCAGATTTTTATCAAATGCGTATGCGCATGTGTATGGGTATACGCATTCCACTTGCAAATGCGTATGGGCTTGCATGCATTGCTAAAACTAATGCATATTGCGTATGCATAATGCATTGTCTCAGAAACATTCAGAAATTTTACTGAACCGTTTTTTTTGCTCTACAGTATGCTGTTTAGGTGTCCAACTTTATAATCCAGGTTTTTGAGGCATACTTGAGGCTTGATCATAAATTCCTGACCTCAAAGAATTCCAATGTAGTATGTACAGTATGTATGTTTTCAACAGGCAAGCAATATGCGCTTTCCTAGTCCGACAAAAGTTTGTTTGAATGTTCATTTCAAGAAGAAGTCTGGTAGCATTCGACCTAACTATACAGAAACACAAGCAGATAGCCTGAACATACAACACAACAGAAACGGATGTCACCTAAAACCGTAGAAACTCTGAATTCAAGCATTTGTCGCAGGTTTCCTTTCCTCTTAAAACTTAGCCTCTTTTTTAAATATTGGCAAGCAAGGTTCTGTATAAAACGTACCATCTTCGAATTCCACACCCGGAGCGCTTTCATATTCATAGTAACCATAGTCTGTGTGTGAAAACGTATGTAAACAAATAGCTCAAAGCTTAGAGAACCATGACTCACCTGGCATTTGAGCTGCCATTTGTTTAAGTTGAGGAGCCAGAAGAAGGAGAAAAGCAGAGATCGAATAGAACATGTTTGTATGCAGACAGTACTGTATGTGTGGGTAGGCTTTGGATGACTGATTGGATTGACTGACAGAATCAAAATTCTAAGATCAAACTGAAAGAGCCATTCAATGTAGCTGAATACTAATCTGTTGCCTTCGTTTTGCAGCACTCTGTATTCTGTTGGTGGCACATTAGGTCAGAAAGCTTCAGGGCTGTATCTGCCGGGCTTATTTAGTCCACTCAACATGACATATCTTCACGCAAGTGTTTTGGGGTGAGAATTAGAGCAGTCAAAATAGTCCAGATGATATTAGGCGGCCTTGCCAGCCACAAGTTGCATGCAAGTTTAGCACTGCAGGACTATAGGTGGCTTCTATAGCTCCACAAGAGTACCTGCAAGTGTCCTTGCTAAGAAAAATACTTGGGTCGAAAAACCGAAACGTCTGGGAATCAGTCGCACTCTGGCGGTATAGCAGCAGTAAAAGTGAGGCGACGAGATAGCGGGTGCCACAAGACCGACGACCCTGTGTATAAAGATTGGGCTGTGTCTCACGGGTTGTGTCAAAGTATGCGCCAAAAGTTATTGCAAAAGTATACATGTCTTGTGCCCACTCATTATTAATGTATGCCACACCGCTCTCTTATGCGCAGTGTGTTACTGAACGCTTAGCTCTGGAACGTGCACAAAAGTATGCATGTAAGCTCGCCCTCAATAGGTTTGGCATGATGTATAATGATATGCTTAGTGAACAGAAATGGAAGTCTGTGTCACGCGTAATCTTAGATTCTGGTCTCTGTCTTCCATACATGTGCTTAACCAAAGATTTGCCCCCCCCCGAGTCTTTTCAATTGGCTGCTGACCAAGAACTGCGCCGCTCGCGTCGTTTGGCTACCCATGACTAGACCCAATTCGCAGTACTACAAACTACTAACTACAAACTACATATTTTCGGCGATTATGACGTCATCAAGACTACAAATTAACTAAGACTACATATTATTTTGGCTGACTACAAATTGACTACAAACTACTTCATAATTTGCGAATTTGTAGTCAATTTGTAGTCATTTTTCTTGGAAATTTTCCGATTTTTTATTGTAATTTTATATAAATTGAGTCCCCAATCGGCCATTGAGCTGTCTTCACCTTATGATAAGCTTACCAAATACCAAAAGCGAAGCTATTTTTTATGTAAAGTGTTAGAAAGATCGTTTTTCCAATTTTCCCCGCTTTTTTACCCCTATAAATTTTCAAAGAAAGGTGCTTTTGCACATTCGTTCGTGTTTTTTCTTGTCTTAGTTTTTAAAAAATATCTCATTCTATTATAAAAAAATACCAAATGTTCAGCATTGGAATTATGTTAAACATGGAATTTCGTCTGTTTGTTTCCAGAAATATTTATGAGAAAAGGCGATTTTTTTTACAGAAAAAACAATTAGGTAACAGCCTTCCGGTTATTATTTTTGCAAAGCATTTCTATGACTCATTGTTCAATTGGCAGAAATTTGCAGTAAAATCGAATTTCTGACGTTTGGTAACCTGACTACAAATTGACTACAAACTAAGACTACATATTTTTTGAACCTGAATTTGACAACTACAAACTAAGACTACAAATTATTTTCGCGAAAATTTTTAACTACAAACTAAGACTACAAATTGAAATTCTCTGAGGAAATAGGTCTACCCATGACCACGCGATTACAGTGCCCCTGTGTGCATTAGTCAGACCGCAGAATAGTTTCTTTGTTTTATCATGTTTAATTGTCATTGCCAACCGAGATCGGGCAGACATGTTAAGTGGGGGGTCGGCGGAATCGGCCGGCATGGTGTGCGTTGGACATCCCTATGGCCCCAAAGTAAAACCCTAAAACAGTTCCGCCCAACTCCCTCTGGGTAGCCAGCAATGGCCATCCATGGTTCTCTCTGATGGGGGTCATTTTCCATAGTAAAACTCCAAAACACCCCTAACGGAAATGGGCGTTTCTCAGGGAGCCGAGTTAGTTGAGGCACGTGCTAGCCAGCGTTCGAAAGCTCACATCATGGGCTTTCAGAATCTGCAATAAAATTTATGGTGATTTTTGTTGTATCAAAAATAATCGATCGCAAAATATCGATTGATCACGATTTTATCAGTTTTCAGCATCTGACTAAAGTAGCTACTAAGGTAAATGGGATGACCAAATTGAGGTTTTCTGGTACGCCAAATTCATTGGCGACGCTCATTTACAGCTACGATCACTTGATCAATAGATAATCGTTATTCGATCGATTATCGATTTTTTGCTCTACAGATGACCCAACTACACAGGCTATGATGTTAGTTGTTTTCGGGCATGCTGATTTCAACCATTATGTCGGTTTAGAGCTATCATCGCGTTTTAATTCGATAATCGATATCGATTGATTATCGATTTTTTGCTGTGCACATAAACAAAACACATAAGCTATAATGTCAGTGGTTTTCGGGCATGCTGATTTCAACCATGATGTCGGTTTAGAGCTATCATCGCGTTTTAATTCGATAATCGATATCGATTGATTATCGATTTTTTTCTGTGCAGATAAACAAAACACATAAGCTATAATTTCAGTGGTTTTCGGGCATGCCGATTTCAACCATTATGTCAGTTTAGAGCCATCATCGCATTTTAATTCGATAATCGATATCGATTGATTATCGATTTTTTGCTGTGCAGATAAACAAAACACATAAGCTATAATTTCAGTGGTTTTCGGGCATGCCGATTTCAACCATTATGTCGGTTTAGAGCTATCATCACATTTTAATTCGATAATCGATATCGATTGATTATCGATTTTTTGCTGTGCAGATAAACAAAACACATAAGCTATAATTTCAGTGGTTTTCAGGCATGCCGATTTCAACCATTATGTCGGTTTAGAGCTATCATCACATTTTAATTCGATAATCGATATCGATTGATTATCGATTTTTTGCTGTGCAGATAAACAAAACACATAAGCTATAATGTCACTGGTTTTCGGTTTACAATAGTTTGTTCTGAAGTCTTGATTTCTTTTTGTATTCTGGACCGAAACCCATTTTATGTATGTGCCCGTCCATATACTTCCCGAGCCTAATTTTTTCCTATTAGAATACAGCTATTCTAACAGAGTTGAAATATTCTAAATACCGATATATTGATTGATGTATTCAGTATGGGTAAACTGACACCAGCTTAGCTACAACAATCATAATGCAAGAAAACGCATAAGCTGTAAGTTGTATTATTTTATCTATTCCACAAACAATCGATACTTGACAATCAATCGATATTGATAATCGAACTATACTGCGATGATAGCTCGAAAACGACATCATGGTTAAATCGGCATCCCCAAAAACCACTAAAAACATAGCCTGTGTAGTTGGATAATTTGCACAGTAAAAAATCGATAATCAATTGATATTGATAGTCGAACTATACCACGATAATAGCTCTAAAACAACATAATGGTTGAAATCGGCATGCCCGAAAACAACAGACATTATAGCTTATGTGTTTTGTTAATTTGCACAGCAAAAAATCGATAATCAATCGATATCGGTTATCGAATTAAAACGCAATGATAGCTCTAATCTGACATAATGGTTGAAATCGGCATGCCCGAAAACCACTGAAATTATAGCTTATGTGTTTTGTTTATCTGCACAGCAAAAAATCGATAATCAATCGATATCGATTATCGAATTAAAACATGATGATAGCTCTAAACCGACATAATGGTTGAAATCGGCATGCCCGAAAACCAGTGAAATTATAGCTTATGTGTTTTGTTTATCTGCACAGCAAAAAATCGATAATCAATCGATATCGATTATCGAATTAAAACGCGATGATAGCTCTAAACCGACATCACGGTTGAAATCAGCATGCCCGAAAACCACTAACATCATAGCCTGTGTAGTTGGGTCATCTGTAGAGCAAAAAATCGATAATCGATCGAATATCGATTATCGATTGATCAAGTGATCGTAGCTGTAAATGGGCGTCGCCAATGAATTTGGTGTACCAGAAAACCTCAATTTGGTCATCCCATTTACCTTGGTAGCTACTTTAGTCAGATGCTGAAAACTGATAAAATCGTGATCAATCGATATTTTGCGATCGATTATTTTTGATACAACAAAAATCACCATAAATTTTATTGCAGATTCTGAAAGCCCATGATGTGAGCTTTCGAACGCTGGCTAGCACGTGTCTCAGCTAACTCGGCCCCCTGAGAAACGTCCATTTCCGTTAGGGGTGTTTTGGAGTTTTACTATGGAAAATGACCCCCATCAGAGAGAACCATGGATGGCCATTGCTGGCTACCCAGAGGGAGTTGGGCGGAACTGTTTTAGGGTTTTACTTTGGGGCCATAGGGATGTCCAACGCACACCATGCCGGCCGATTCCGCCGACCCCCCACTTAACATGTCTGCCTGATGGCTGCCTGATTTCGGTTGGCAATGACAATTAAATGTGTTTAAATTTGAAAAACAAATCAACAGGGAGGTCAATTTGTCTGTGAATTAATTTGTACACCATTACAAGGTGAGCAACAATTCTTCTTTTTTCTAAAGACTCCAAATTTAGCAAACTTAGCCTTTCGGAATATTCAAAATTCACAAGACCTGGAATTCGACGAGTAAGTAATCTCTGTACTCTTTCAATCAGATCTATGTCCTTAAGTAAATATGGATTCCACACCTCAGAGGCATATTCTAGCTTAGGACGAACAAAAGTTTTGTACAGTTTGATAAGGAAATCCTTGGTCTTAGTTTCAAAACATTTAAAGATCAGGTTAACCAACCTAAACCCGTTTGCTGCAAGTTGATTACAATGGCGCGAAAATTTAAGGTCATTTGAGATTAGCACACCAAGATCAGTTATTGTGTCAACTGATTGAAGCTGACGACCAAGACATATGAAATTTGTATGAGCATTACCGTAACCAAGATGCAGGACAGCGCATTTATGTATTGCGACAGATAGCTGTATTCTCTCTGCCCAATGCATCACCCTCTCAAGATCTCGCTGTAACACAACATTTACTGCGTTTCGAGGAAGAGCAAAGTAGAGTTTAGTATCATCAGCGTAAAGAACAAATTTTGACTCTGTAAGCACCGAACTGAGGTCATTTATGTAAATAAGGAACAACAGGGGGCCTAATTTGCTACCTTGAGGAACACCAGAGGTTACAGGAATTGAGGAAGAAACTGCGTTATCTACCGATACATACTGTAAGCGATTTGACAAGTAAGCCTCAATCCACTTCAGTAATTTTCCTCTGATACCAATATTGTGCAGTTTAGACATAAGTTTTGGATGAGAGACTGTGTCAAATGCTTTAGCAATATCGAGATAAATAACGTCGATTGTTAAAAAATTATCTAAATTTTGGGTCCATTCATTTAGACAATACAGTAGTTGGGCTACAGTAGAACGGTTTTTCATAAAACCGAACTGCCTAGGGGATATCTTATTGGTAGCAAGAAGGTATTCCATCATTTCATCAAAAATGATGGATTCCATAATTAACTCACTTTTAACAAGTGAACTTATAGGCCGGTAATTTTTGACAGAGCTACTTGCACCCTTTTTGAAGATTGGAGTAATACGAGCCACTTTCCAGATATCTGGAAGAGTGGCAGTTTCAAAAGATACAGAAAATATTTTCTTTAGAGGAGAAACAAGAAGAGCAGCAAATTTTTTGAGAACAAATTGTGGGATATAATCAGGACCCCTAGACATCTTTGGAATAATTTTTAATAAGTGTTTAAACACTATATCATCAGACATGCGTATGTCCCGCACAAATGATGCATTTTCAACAGCAAACTCCTGCAAGGGTGACCCATCATCCGTTATAAAGACAGAGGCAAAAAAGGCATTAAAAGCAGATGCCTTTTCAGATGGGTCAGTAATGATTGATCGATCATCACCGACTAGGTTAGGGATATGAGATTTGTTTTTGAATTTACTCCTAACAAATCTCCAGAAATCAGACTGAGATCCTTGGTTAAGTGCAGATTGTTCAGCTCGATACAAATCATAACGTTTGGATCGTCTTGCATCATAGTATGCTGTTAACCAGTTTTGGTGGTTTTCCTGAGATGGGTTTAGTTTGTAAACTCGATGAAGCCTTAATTGCCTGTTGTGTGTGTGTTAAGAAAGAATCCAATTTGTGGGGATCACGTCAAACTGCGCTAAGAAAAAAAGTGGTGCTATACAGGTAACAAGTTGCGGTGATTTTAAATCCGGTTGAACAAAATTTGAATCAAGTCTCCTTTTAGCAGAAAATGGACTTTGAAAAACGACGAATTCAGTTTTCGAGAAGAAAATGCTCTTTAACGGCCGAATTATGATTCGAAATGCATCTTATTCGATAGCTCAGACTCTGTTTCATATAAATACATCACATCCTCCTATCAATAACGGAACACAAAAAGGCATTTCCGCTTGAAGTTGCAAAAACCATTTTGGACCACTTTTTGGCTGTGTTTTTGTATTCCGCGCCGCGCGAACGTGCTTTGGCCATCCCTATTTGAGTAACAGATTTCAACGTGTGTGTATCGATGGTTCAAAATCATTCAATGTTCAGTGTACTTCTGGCGTGCGTCAAGGTTCCGCGCTTGGACCAG
The DNA here is from genome assembly GCA_030248155.1 of Sabatieria punctata. NCBI lineage: Eukaryota > Metazoa > Nematoda > Chromadorea > Araeolaimida > Comesomatidae > Sabatieria > Sabatieria punctata. The sequence goes on from JASANB010005496.1 coordinate 31,419, forward strand.
TTCTCCTTTTTGTTTTATTAACGATTTACAGTCAGGCACTTAACGTCTTTTATGGTACCGACACCATATAAGGTGCCGGTACCATATATGGTACCGGTACCGAGGGTAGTACCGGTACCATATATGGTGCCCCCACGTTCGGCGACTGTGGTGGTACCATATATGGTGCCGGTACAGTCATGTCTCGTTAATCCGGACAAGTTGGGACCGGCCAATTTTGTCCGGATTAGCGAATTTCCGGATTAACGAATCAAAGCTAAAACTCTGTTTTTCAAGTCAAAGGTCTAAATGACAGCTTTTTGTCAGTTGCATATCAGACTCCGCAGCTGTACCTCCTAATTAAAACACAAAAACTTATTTCAGCTGATTATAGCTCGTAAAACAGTCAGGCACTTAACGCCGTTTATGGTGCCGGTACCGAGGGTAGTGGTACCATATATGGTACCACCACAGTCCCCGAGCGTGGTGGTACCATATATGGTACCAGCACTAAATATGGTACCTCTTCGAATAAGTGGAGTGGTGGTACCATATATGGTACCACTACCCTCGGTACCGGTACCATATGTGGTACCGGCACCTTATATGGTGTCGGTACCATAAACGGCGTTAAGTGCCTGACTGTAAAAAGGCAAAAATAATAACATTTTGACTCAACGAAAAGCATTATTTATTTGAAAATTCACACCTGAGTTGAAAAATTGCGCATGGAATTTGTCCAAATTAACCAAATCCGGATTAACGAATCACTTTACCATACAAATTTCGAAGTTGGGACCCAAAATCTTCTGTCCGGATTAACGAATCCGGATCCAGATTAACGAGTCATATAACATGGGGGAAAATTGGGACCTGGCCTAATCTTGTCCGGAAGGCGAATATCCGGATTAACGAGGTCCGGATTAACGAGACATGACTGTACCATACATGGTACCACTACCTATGGTACCGGAACCATATATGGTACAAATATGTTCTCCTGTCTTTCCGAATTGTCGTACTGTGTGTTCCAGGAACTGACAAAAAATTGAACATAGTTCTTAATGCTTGTGCACTTTATATACTTCTAGCCCATGCCCTGCTTGAAATTAAGTCAGAAGAGTTGCTGTAAACTTTCAATAACAGGTTGCCAATAAATACTTTACTCTGCTGCAACAGGTTTACTGAGTCAAAGGCTGTTAGAGGCCGCTTAAGTCAAGCCCTAAGCCCACCAATCAATAGTTTTTGTTGATCAGTTCATAAGAAATAGCTGATCCAGATTCGTTGTCAAACCAACAGTTGTTGCATGTAAAGTAATAAGTCTGTCTTGTCTCTTTGCCTTCCATAAGAGCCAGCACAGCCTGCAAAAGCAATTCTGCTACAACGCGAAAAAAAACCAAACTACCGTTTGTACAGTCATGTCTGTTTATGAGAAATAACAAACTCAAAAAAGGAAAACGTTTTATTTTATACATTATTCAAAATGACAATATTTACTAAATATACCTAACCTACGTCTGAAAATGTGTGTAGGTTAGCGATGCGTAGGAGAACGCAACTACATGAATATGTAGAGCGAGTGTCTCTATAACCTTTCCCAAATGGCCGGGTTTTGAACATATAGGCAAGTTTATGGCCTTCGGTATACTCCAGCTAACAGATTACTGTTGTTTGGGTATGGGATTTTCAGGAATCGGTTCGGTTATGGGTAGGTATTTTTCGGCATACCTAGGAATCGGTTCGGTATGGGTAGGTATTCGCAAAAATACCGATATACCGGTGTTTATTCGGTATTTGCTGAAAATGTTTTACAAAGTCAAAACTAGCATGTCCGCAGCTGGACACCCAGCCACAGCTCCTTAACATTAGGCGTAGAGCGTAGGTTGTGATACATGTATGTAGGTAGCCCGCCGCCCAGCTGCATGTAAATTATGCTGCCAGTTACGTTACCTGCGCAGCATGGCCCAGTCGCTGTCTTATCTCTCGTCAGTGCGTACGTTTAGCAGGGCCTGTGGGGCGGCCTACGATCTGCCACCTTATTTATTAGTCTGTTTGGTGGTAAAACTTTGGTTGTACCTTCGGTTCGCAGGCAAGGCTACAACTACAGAGGGCACCGGACAGATCAAAAACACTGAATTTCCCATTTACAGGACCATTGAATTAGGCATTTCTAAGGTCAGAGGCTAGAAAATCCATCAAAGGATTTACAGTTTTTAGAAATTTTTGAAATTATTTTTTAGTTTTACTGGAGTGAAAATTGTTTCTATAAATAGTTTTGGCTAATAGAAATGCTTCCACTTGTACTGTAGGCCTGCTAGTGTACAGTATGCAGATCTAACGAGCATTGACAAAAAACGAGGCTATTTTGTTGATTGTGAATGTACTGTACATAGGCTTGATTTCAAGGAGCAGTGTGAAGTTAAGCCAAAACTAGACCAACGCTTTCTAATGACAAAGTTTGGGACAGGGAGCTGGGTCAGGGAACTAAAAATCCTTAAAATATAATATTGTGATCGTGTCACATCCTTAAAATATAATATTGTGATCGTGTCACAGAATGTGTTTCTGCATGCCCCAAAAATGCAAAATTACAGAGATGACAATGTGATCATAGGAAATTTTCGATAAATAATCCACTAAGCTGGACAAAAAATACCGATTCCTAAATACCTGGGTATTCCCAAAATAATCGGTATACCCGGTGTGGGTATTGATTAAAATACCGGGAATCGGTAGGTAATTATTGGGTAGGTATTCCCAAGAATACCCGTTTTTCCGGTATGGGTTCGGTATACCCAATCAACAGTATACCCGATATCTGATCACTGGGATGTGAGGTGTGTATTTTCCGGAGTTTTTTCGTTTTCTTCGGAAGAAAACCGGTTTTTTCCTAAGGGTAAGAGAAAACATAAATCGCGGGAAATAAACTCAAGCTAAAAATAGCTGATTTATGTAACTTTCCAGTTAAAAATGGACCTTTGCGATCAATAATAGACAAGACTGACACTAAACTGTTAGAAAAACAACAGAAAATACCAAATTTGGCAATCTGAAAATGGACGGACCGCGGTTATTTCGGAAAAATATCCATCCCTACCTATATACAATACTGTAACTGTTTCTGTTGTACTTCTGATTATGTTCTGGTCCTACAGCAGGTGGAAAATCAATGAGGGGTCCTCAATAAAAAGGCATGACTGTACGTATTTCAGTCGATATCCATCACATAGTCGAGCCTGTTCTGATGGAGGGCATACTATGGACAACTTAATTTTCGTGACATTTATATCTTTGAAGACCCGACTGTAAAAGTATCTTGCATCCGCTCGCTTCGTCGCTTTGTTTTGACCAAAGGGGCCTTTAAGCAAGAACGGCTCTGACTCCTCAGAGTTGGTGTAAACACTGAGGATCAGGTCCTCTTGGGTTGCCGCCAATCTCTCATCAACAGCGACCAGAGTTAACTGCCATTGCAGATAATCAACGGCTAAAACTATTACAACTCAGCTTAGCTTAGCAAATATTCAAGCTCCCTTTATCTAAATACTGTAAAACACTAAGGCACTTAACGCCGTTTACGGTACTAGTGTTGCTTTTAATTACAACAATTTTAAAAAAATTGAAAACATAATTGAAAAAAGTTGCATAATTGAAATTTTCCGAGGTTCCATAATTTAATTGAAAACATAATTGTAATTGAAAATAACGGAAAAGTTTTTCAATTAATTGAATTTAATTTAATTAAATTTGAAAATTGAGCCCATAATTTAACTGAAATTGAATGGAAATTCAAATTCCATAATCTTACATCACTAAGGTACACATGGGTTTTTTTCTACCAGCCAATTTGAGCTTCACGGTTCTATATTATTTCGGACATGCTGAATCCAGCGGTCACATTGGTTTCGCTCTACGACTTTGAGATGAGTGCTTACACCTGATCGCCGCAAAATAACTTGAGATTAAGTCTCAGCAATTTCTGATGGAGGCCCTAAGTTCGACGTCAAATTTCTAGCAAAAATCAAAGTCGTAGAGCAAAACCAATGTGACCGCTGGATTCAGCATGTCCGAAATAGTATAGCTCCATGAAGCTGAAATTTGTTGGAAGAAAAAAAACCCATGTGTAACTAGACCTATTTCCTCAGACAATTTCAATTTGTAGTCTTAGTTTGTAGTTAAAAATTTTCGCGAAAATTATTTGTAATCTTAGTTTGTAGTCAATTTGTAGTTAGGTTACCAAACGTCAGAAATTCGATATTACTGCAAATTTTTGCCAATTGAACAACAGTCGTAGAAATGCTTTGCAAAAATAATAACGGGAAGGTTGTTAGCTGTTTTTTTCTGTAAAAAATCGTCGTTTCTAATCGATATTTCTGGAAACAAACAGACGGAATTCAAGTAAAGACTCAGTATCAGGTCCCCTGTGGTTTCTGTACTGTACAGTATATTTATCGGCAACAGCGACCAAGTGCCATTGCAGGTAATCAACAACTAAACTCAGCACTGCTGTCCCTGTTCGGTTTGTCTAAAAAATACTGTAAAACTTAGAACTAGTTTAGCTTGAGCTGTCTGAAACCCTGCCAAAGAAAAGAAAAGCCACATTAAGGCATCATTTTTGCTCCTGCCACCTAAAAGGTCAGCCTTCTTGTGGGTATCCTCGCCATGGTCAGTTCGGCATGGCACAGACAGACCAGACGACCCAGTGGTGTATGACTTAAGCTTTTTCCAAAATTTTTGGTTTACCCGCTTCACTCTGATGCATTTGCTATAAGTAAGGTGCTGTATAAAACGTACCATGTTTGAATTCCACACCCGGAGCGCTCTCATAGTAACCATAGTCTGAGTGTGAAAAGGTATGTAAACAAATAGCCCAAAGCTGAGAGAACCATCACTTACCTGGCATTTGAGCTGCCACTTGTTTAAGTTGAGGAGCCAAAAGAAGGAGAAAAGCAAAGATAGAATAGAACATGTTTGCATGCAGACAGTACTGTATGCTTGGGTAGGCGTTCGATGACTGATTGACTGACAGAATGAAAATTCTGTGATCAAACTGAAAGAGCCATTCAATGTAGCTGAATACTAATCTGTTGCCTTCATTTTGCAGCACTCTGTATTCTGTTGGTGGCACTAGGTCAGACAGCTTCAGGGCTGCATCTGCCGGGCTTATTCAGTCCACTCAACATGACATATCTTCATGCAAGTGTTTTGGGGTGAGAACAGAGCAGTCCAGTCAAAATAGTCCGATGATATTAGGCGGCCTTGCCAGCCACATGTTGGATGCAAGTTTAGCCCTGTAGGACTGCGACAAGAAGACTGACGACCCTGTGTATAAAGATTGGGCTGTGTCTCACGGGTTGTGTCAAAGTATGCGCCAAAAGTTATTGCAAAAGTACACATGTCTGTTGCCCACTCGTTATTACTGTATGCCACACCGTTCTCTATGCGCAATATGTTACTGAACGCTTAGCTCTGGAACGTGCACAAAAGTACGCATGTAAGCTCGCCCTCAATAGGTTTGACATGCTGTATAATGACATGCTTAGTGAACAGGAAGGGAAGTCTGTGTCACGCGTAATCTTAGAGTCTGGTCTCTGTCTTCTGTACAAATATCTGCACAACCAAAGATATGTTCCCCCTTGAGTGTTTTAAATTGGCCTTTCACCAAGAATTGCGCCGCTCGCGTCGTTTGGCTACCCATGACCATGTGATTACAGTGCCCCTGTGTGCATTAGTCAGACAGCAGAATAGTTTCTTTGTTTTCTATGCTAAATGCTGGAATGTTTTACCTGATGCGCTAGTCAATCCCGAACTGTCTGTGTTCAAGCGCCAAGTGAAAACTGACCACACATTCCAATTGCTAAGCTCCAAGAATCTATTTTATGGAGATTTTGCAGTGCAGTGTACATGTGTTTGTAATTGTATGTAGTTTTATAGTATATGTGTCAAGATATGGGCAAAGGGGGGCTGAGGTTGGTTGCCCCCCTCAGCTCAGACCTACCCCCCTCAGGAATTTTTTTGGACGAATTTTGTATAGAAAATTATGATTAAAATATGCCAGGATTAGGTGTAAATGAGCTCAGAATAGCTTATTTTAACTTATTGTAATGAAAAATAAGCCAAAAAGCCTTGATCGGACTTTTTTGGCTTACCACAAAACATTGAATGGGCATAACTCAGGAACGATAGGCTATAGATCAATCCTGATGTAATTTTTGGACTCAGCGCTCAAAACTACGTACATCCAGTCAGTCACACTGCGGCCGTATAGCAGCAGTAAAAGTGAGGCACCCTGATAGCGGGTGCAACAAGACTGACAACCCTGTGTATAAAGATCCCGCGAAACTTGGAATGGGCATAACTGAGGAACGGTAGGTCGTAGACCAATTCTGATGTCATTTTTGGACTCAGCGGTTAAAATTGCATCTAATAGCTTGGCGCTGAGGATGTTAGTCACTTTCAATATAATGTAACAGCAGTTGGCAAATGTAATGAAGCTCTTTAGGATTCCTCTTTAGCTTTTGACAGTGGGAATTTCTATGGGAAGTCAGGGATGTTTTGGATCGGCAGAGCGGCACGAACCGAGATATTCTGGACATAGGAAACTTTAGTTTCCCAAGTAACTTCATGTGCCTGCTGTTGCACCTTCATTTTAAGTTTTGTAGTTGAGTCTTCTTTGAGTAACAGATTTCAACGTGTGTGTATCGATGGTTCAAAATCTTTCAATGTTCAGTGTACTTCTGGCGTGCGTCAAGGTTCCGCGCTTGGACCAGTTCTCCTTTTTGTTTTATTAACGATTTACAGTCAGGAACTTAACGTCGTTTATGGTACCGACAATATACAGGGTGTGTCAAAAAAAAACAACCCAGCAGAGTTTTTGTGCAAGCAATACGATTTGAATGAATCCTGCTTTAAATGAAAGATAAATAAATTCTTGAAAGACTGGTGAAGGCCCTATTAAGATACGATGCTGAGTTCCTGAGATATTTTCCTTCAAACTCAAAACAGAGATTTTGGCAGTGAACAAGAGCGATTCCGTTGCACTTCACAACAAAACGGATTCCTACTGCTGAGGGGCAACAAGACTTTTACAAATGAAGTAACCAAGCATGTGTGGCACTAGAAAAACCTCGTTACGTTAGCCCTGAGCAGTAGGAATCGGTTTTACTATGAAATGCAACAGAATAATAAAAATCGCTCTTGTTCATAGCCAAAATCTGTTTTGATTTTGAGTGCAAATATCTCAGGAACCAAGCATAATATCTTAATAAAAGCTTCACCAAACTTTCAAGAATTAATTTATCTTTCATACAAAATAGGACTCACTGAAATCGGTTGAGATTTACGGCTGCTACAGTAAAAAATCTGCTGGGTTGTTTTAATCTCTGTTGTGCTCTGCCAAAATCTCTGTTTTGATTTTGAAAGCAATTATCTCAGGAACTAAGCAACGCATCTTAATAAAGGCTACACCAGTCGTTCAAGAATTTATTTATCTTTCATTTAAAGCAGGATTCATTCAAATCGGTTGAGATTTGCGGTTGCTACAGCAAAAAATCTGCTGGGTTGTTTTTTTGACACACCCTGTATTGTATAAGGTGCCTGTACCAAGGGTAGTACCGGCACCATATATGGTGTCCCCACGTTCGACAACTGTGGTGGTACCATATGTGGTGCCGGTACCATATATGGTACCACTACCTATGGTACCGGAACCATACACGGTACAAATATTTTCTCCTGTCTTTCCGAATTGTCGTACTGTGTGTTCCAGGAACTGACAAATAATTGAACATACAGGGTGTGCCAAAAAAAAACAACCCAGCAGATTTTTCGCTGTAGCAACCGCAAATCTCAACCGATTTGAATGAAACCTTTTTTAAATGAAAGATAAATAAATTCTTGAAAGATTGATGTAACGTTTATTAATGTATTCTGCTTAGTTCCTGAGATATTCACTCTCAAAATCAAAACTGTGATTTTGGCAGTGAACAAGAGGGGATTTTTATTATTCCGCTAAACTTCGTAATAAAACGGATTCCTGCTACTGTTGAGGGCTATTGGAGGCTTTACCGGTGACACATAAACTCGGTTCACTTCAACAGTAAAGTGTCATTAGCCCCCAGCAGTAGGAATCTGCTTTATTATGAAGTGCAACGGAATCGCTCTTGTTCTTTGCCAAAATCTGTTTCTGACTTTGAGGGCAAATATCTCAAGAACTAAGCAGTGAATCTCAATAAAAATTGCACCAATCTTTGAAGAATTTATCAATCTTTCATTCAAAAAAGGATTCATTCAAATCGGTTAAGATTCATGGTTGGAAAAGTAAACAATCTGCTGGGTTGTGTTTATCACTCTTGTTCACTGCCAAAATCTCTGTTTTGAATTTGAGGGAAAATATCTCAGGAACTAAGCAAGCTATCTTAATAAACGTTACATCAATCTTTCAAGAATTTATTTATCTTTCATTTAAAAAAGGATTCATTTAAATCGGTTGAGATTTGCGGTTGCTACAGCAAAAACTCTGCTGGGTTGTTTTTTTTTGGCACACCCTGTAGTTCTTAACATGCATTTTGCGAGAAAGTCAACTTAGCTATAAGGGAACGTGGTCAAGCAACTTTTTTCCCCGATCCGGCTGGTGTCGAAATATGTTAAAATAGATACCAAACGAACACCAACGGTGCATGTTCGAACATCGGGGACCCCCTAGAACCTGAGCTGTACCCCCTCAAAGTTGGGTCACCAGCCACTTTTTGACCAATTTTTTGTGTCTGACAGTCTCAACTCAAACGATCACCATTCTCTCACTTCTCTAGATACAGAATTGGTCTGCACATGGTTCGATAGCTCTAAGGGTGGCCTTTCTAGCGCTCTACCCCCAGGCTTCCGGAACGTACCCGGTTAGCGAGATATTCTCGAAAAACTAAAAATTTCCGAAAAACACTGCCTGATTTTTTTCCGTAAAATCGTTATCACTTCTGCCCCATATGCGTCGTCCGTTTCTAATTTTTCCTAATGTTCCAACCCTAAAGGCCAAACAAACTTTACATATTTCGGTACCAAATTGGGGTTGGGGGGGGGGGGGGTGTTTTGCGATTTGAAGACTGTCGAAAAAAATTTTTTGCTTAGAATCAAAAACAAACCAGTCAGTCTGATGCAGGTTGATCCGTTGATTCCGAATATGCACGGATCGGCTGGATTCCTTCTGGTTCGGGAGTTATTGACCTCCAAATTCTTGACAGACAATATTTCTCGAGTGGCACTCCTCATTAGCATGAGTAAGAAGCGTGCTGAAAAGCAGTTTTTCTTATGCAGTTTTTGCTGCTGATTCTGAAAATAGCTATATTTTCTTTCTGCGATGCCGATTTCGGAAGATATGGCCATTTTGAGAATTTGCGAGGAAAATGTATGAACTTTGCATGCCATAGCAGTTTGAAAGGTGACTCAGTTCAGACATGTGTTGGGCACAGACCCATGCAATTTGCTTCATCTAATGCAGTTTTTCACGCTGATTCTGAAAATGAGAGCCGTTTTTCAATATGCCCGCTCCCACATGAGTTATTGCCTCCTGGTGCCCTGTCATTTACGTCATAAGTGACTGATCAAGGAAATTCATGAAATGGCTCCTATTAGGTGTAGTTTTCTTCGCTGATTCAGAATATGACGCTATTTTTGCGGTACAACCACTGGCCCGTGACTTATGGCCTTCTAAAGTTTTATCAATACCCATGGTTTCCGGTGGGGTCATCTTGAAGTAGATAATCATTGTTCCGGCACTTTCAAAGGGAATCATGTAACAGTAAATGGTCTACCTGAGCTATTTTGAGCCGCTGATTTCAAAAATGACCTTACCTCTCTTCTTCAGGCTCTGGTTTTTATGATTCAGTCATATTGTTGTGTCATAACTGTGGAGGGTTGTATCAGAAAATTGGGTTCTTCCAGGGTAAAACTATGGTAATTTTTTAAATCAGCGGCTCAAAATAGGTCAGGTAGACTATTTACTGATACATGATTCCCTTTACAAGTGCAGGAACAATGATTGTCTATTTCAAGATGACCCCTCCAGAAACCATGGATGTTGATAAAATTTTAGAAGGCCATAAGTCACGAGCCAGTGGTTGTACCGCAAAAATAGCGTCATATTCTGAATCAGCGAAGAAAACTACACCTAATAGGAGCCATTTTATGCATTTCCTTGATCAGTCACTTATGACGTAAATGACAGGGCACCAGGAGGCAATAACTCATGTGGGAGCGGGCATATTGAAAAACGGCTCTCATTTTCAGAATCAGCGTGAAAAACTGCATTAGATGAAGCAAATTGCATGGGTCTGTGCCCAACACATGTCTGAACTGAGTCACCTTTCAAACTGCTATGGCATGCAAAGTTCATACATTTTCCTCGCAAATTCTCAAAATGGCCATATCTTCCGAAATCGGCATCGCAGAAAGAAAATATAGCTATTTTCAGAATCAGCAGCAAAAACTGCATAAGAAAAACTGCTTTTCAGCACGCTTCTTACTCATGCTAATGAGGAGTGCCACTCGAGAAATATTGTCTGTCAAGAATTTGGAGGTCAATAACTCCCGAACCAGAAGGAATCCAGCCGATCCGAGTGCATATTCGGAATCAACGGATCAACCTGCATCAGACTGACTGGTTTGTTTTTGATTCTAAGCAAAAAAATTTTTTTCGACAGTCTTCAAATCGCAAAACACCCCCCCACCAACCACAATTTGGATCCGAAATATGTTAATTTTGTTTGGCCTTTAGTGTTGTATCATTATCTAAAATATCTAACGGACGACGCATATCTGGCAGAAGTTATAACGATTTTTCGGAAAAAAATCAGGCAGTGTTTTTCGGAAATTTTTTAGTTTTTCGAGAATATCTCGCTAACCGGGTACGTTCCGGAAGCCTGGGGGTAGAGCGCTAGAAAGGCCACCCTTAGAGCTATCGAACCATGTGCAGACCAATTCTGTATCTAGAGAAATGAGAGAATGGTGATCGTTTGAGTTGAGACTGTCAGACACAAAAAAATTGGTCAAAAAGTGGCTGGTGACCCAACTTTCAGGGGGTACAGCTCCGGTTCTATGGGGTCCCCGATGTTCGAACATGCACCGTTTGTGTTCGTTTGGTATCTATTTTAACATATTTCGACACCAGCCGGATCCGGGAAAAAAAGTTGCTTGACCTTCCTAAGTTGACTTTCTCGCAAAATGCATGTTTTAACATTAAAATGCTTGTGCACTCTATAGACTTCTAGGCCATGCCCTGCTTGAAATTAGGTCAGAAGAGTTGCTCAAAGCGTTCAAAAACAAGTTGCCAATAAAGACTTTACTCTGCTGCACAGGTTTACTGAGTCAAAGGCTGTTAGAGGCCACTTAAGTCAAGCCCTAAGCCCACCAATCAATAGTTTTTGTTGATCAATTCATGAGTAATAGTTGATGCAGAATCGTTGTCAAACCAACAGCTGTTGCATGTAAAGTTATAAGACGGTCCTGTCCCTGTGTCTTCGATAAGTGCCAGCGCAGCCTGCAAAAGCAGTTCTGCTACAACGCGAAACATACCCAAACCACCGTTTGTACAGGCATGTCTATTTATGAGAAATAACAAACTCAAAAAAGGAAAACGGTTTATACATTATTCCAAATGACAATATTTTATACTAAAGATACCTAACCTACGTCTGAAAATGTGTGTAGGTTAGCGATGCGTATGAGAACGCAACTACATGAATAAGGTCAGAGAAAACATAAATCGCGGGAAATAAACTCAAGCTAAAATAGCTAACTTATGTAACTTTTAGGTGAAAATGGACCTTTGCGATCTATAATAGACAAGACTGACTCAAAACTGTTAGAACAACAGAAAAGACCAAATTTGGCAATCTGAAACAAAAAGGCAAACTGCTGTAAGAAAATTTGCATATAGCGTTTATTGATGGAGCCTGTCACGGACTGTTTCATGCATATTTCGTGATTTACATCTACATAAGACGTGCATTTCTGTTCTGAAACGACTCAGACAGAAAGACGCTAGAAAACGTTAGCAATCATAAACCTGGCTAGGATACTCAGAACTTGAGCTGGAGTTTTTTCCGCGATTTTGGAAAAAACCGAAAAAAACTGGAAAAAAACGGACCGCGGTTATTTCGGAAAAATATTCATCCCCGGCTAATCTTATACTATACTGTAACTGTTTCTGTGGTACTTCTGATTATAAGTTCTGGTCCTATAGTAGGTGGAAACTCAATAAAAAGGCATGACTGTACGTATTTCAGTTGATATCCATCGCATCCTCGAGCCTCATCTGATGGAGCGCATGCTATGGACAACTTAATTTTCGTGACACTTATATATTGGAAGACCCGACTGAAAAAGTATCTTGTGTCCACTCGCTTCGTCAATAGGTTTAGACCAAAGGGGCCTTTAAGCAAGACCGGGTCTGACTCCTCAGAGTTGGTGTAGACACTGAGGATCAGGTCCTCATACGTTTGCGCCGTTTGCTTGTCAACAGCGACCAGAGTTAACTGCCATTGCAGATAATGAGCGGCTAAAACTGTGACAACTCAGCTTAGCACCAGGTACATATTCCACTTCTCTTTATCTAAATACTGTAAAACACTAAGGCGCTTGACGCCGTTTATGGTACTAAAGTCTGTTCAAAAATCATTGGCGCTGGGTACATCCGGCCGTGTCCCGAATTTATGTGTGGTGTGAACACCATACATGTAGATATGGATCTGTTCTTCTCCTCAACTACATTACTATACTGTTCTCGAAATTTGCATATTGTACTTTAGTTAGAAGAAAGAGGCCTAAGAATAAAACCGACTTTTTTGGCAAAGCACCAATTTTTGTGCCGATACCAGATTCGGATTTGCCGACCTTCAGGCATCTCAAAAATACTACCATATATAGGGCTACGGTCAACCCTACCAAAGTTACAGTCGATTTACAAACGCCAACAAGCGGTCAAAATTTTGCTCTCCAATAGTCAAGGACAAAAATTCATTCAAGAAGGTACACATCAGGGATGTGAGGTGGGAAAAAAAACACCGGAAAAAAACTGTTTTTTTCCGGAAAAAAACCGGTTTTTTTCCTAAGGGTCGGAAAAAAACATAAATCGCGGAAAAAAACTCAAGCTAAAAATAGCTAATTTACGTCATTTTTCGTTTAAAAAATGGACTTTTGCTATGTATAATAGGCCATACTGACTCAAAACTGTTAGAAAAACAACAAAAAAGACCAAATTTGGCATGAAAAACAAAAATGCAAACTGCTGTAAGAAAATTTGCATATAGCGTTATTTATGGAACCTGTCAGGCACTGTTTCATGCCTGTTTCGTGATTTATATCAATGTAACACGTGTATTTCTGGTCTAACAAGACTGAGGAAGGCGCTAGAAAGCGTTAGGAATCATAAAACCAGCCTAGGATACTCAGAACTTGGGCTGGAGTTTTTTTCCGCGATTTAGGAAAAAAACCGGAAAAAAACTGGAAAAAAAACAGGCCGAGGTTTTTTTCGGAAAAATATACAACCCTGGTACACATGGGTTTTTTATTACACCAGCCAATTTGAGCTTCACGGTTCTATATTATTTCGGATATGCTGAATCCAGCGGTCACATTGGTTTTGACATTACAACTTTGAGTGCTTGCACCTGATCCCCGCAAAGTAACTTGAGATTAAGTCTCAGCAATTTCTGTTGGACACCCTAATGTCAAGGTCAAATTTCTAGCCAAAATCAAAGTCATAGAGGAAAATAAATGTAACCGACATTTAGCATGTGCGAAATACTGTTGCTAAGTAAATTATAATTATAATTTTAATTATATTTTTTAGAAATTTACTAATACAAGTAAGTTATTTGGTAAGTAAATTATAATTAAATTAAATTTCTATGAAAACAGGTAAAGTTAATTATAATTATAATTTGCAAATTATACTTACCAAAAATAATTTACTTAATTTACTTAAAATATACTTAATTTACTTACACAAGCCTAGCTACTGCTGAACATTTTTGGCAGAATGCAAGTGTTGTATGAGTGTGCTTTCGGTATCTATACCTTTCAATGGCAAGCCATACTTACCGTACAATTTTCCCGGGATCCAACCCGCCCACCGCCTTTTCGTCTTTGCGCGTGTTTCTCTTAATCTCAAACAAAACAAACTACTCCATTTTATCTGCCAAGCTAAAAGTGAATATTAGCTACTTTTCAGCCAGTTTTGCTATGCGATAGCATATGTTCAGTCTCATAGGCATTGTCTGTTGTGGATGCAAGCAGAAACTGACTGGAAAGCCCCTTGAGACAGAGGTTCTAATTCTGACCAACTGTCGTTATTACTGTTGACAGACATGGGCTATCATTTCGGCTGATAGGTGACAAATTTTCAAATTCTAAGGGGCTGGCTGGAGGGTGTAGGGGCTGCTGATGTGGAGGTTGAGATGATGGTAAGCTAAAAAGTCCGATTTTTCACTAGAATTAAGGCTTTTTGGCTAATTTTTCGTTTCATATGTAGGTTGAAATAAGCTAGTCTGAGACCATTCACACCTAACCTATTCATACTTTTATTAAAATATTCTTCCAAAATACCCTGAAGTGGGTAGCGGTAGCCTGAGGGACAGTAGCTCAGAGCCTGAGGCGGGTAAATACCTCGCCCTCAACTGCCTTTGTCCATGTCTGGTGTTGACTTAACCTGCGATAACCTCGTTTGGTTTTCATTCTGATAACTGTTATAGCATCAGTGCTTAGTTGGAAGCAAAGCTGAAGGTGTTAGCCGCCAAATTCAGGCCTATTTTAAATATACTTAATGTACTTAATTTAATTAAATGTGGTAAGTAAATTATAATTAAATTAAATTTCTCTCAGATATGGTAAGTAAATTATAATTTAATTATAATTCTCTGGGCGTGTGGTAAGTAAATTATAATTTAATTATATTTAAAATAAATTTACTTAGCAACAGTAGTGCGAAATACTATAGAACCGTGAAGCTCAAGTTGGCTGGTGGACAAAAAACCCATGTATTCCTTTTTAAATGAATCTTTGTGCTTAACTTTGGGAAAGCAAAATTCTGAGCGCTTGTCGGCGTTGAAATTCGATTGTAACACTGGTAGCGTTTATCGTAGACCCATCAACGGTAGTATTTGTGAGATGCTTGAAGGCTGGGAAATACGAATCTGGTATCGGCACAAAAATTGGCTCTTTGCCAAAAAAGTGGATTTTATTCTCAGGCCACTTTCTTCTAAGCAAAGCACAATATACAAATTTCAAATTTATATGGGTTTTGACCAGGGCCACACAAGACAACGTTGTGCTATGCCCTTCTGAAATTCAGGTGGACACCCTAACTTCGAGGTCAAATTTCTAGCAAAAATTAAAGTCGTAGAGCAAAACCAATGTGACCGCTGGATTCAGCATGTCCGAAGTAGTATAGAACCGTGAAGCTGAAATTGGTTGGAGGAAGAGACCCCCATATGTACTATGAAACCCCCATATGTATTAAGGAGGCTGCCGGACCTTGTGTCTCTTCCTGCTCTATAGCAGTTGGCTACTCCTAGTCCGAAAGGACAAAAAGTTACAACAACAACAACAACAACAATATGTACGTTTGTGCTTAACTATGGGAGAGCAAAATCTTGACCACTTGTCAGCGTTAGAAAATCGACTGTAACTTTAGTAGGGTTGATCGTAGACCGATATATGGTAGTATTTTTTAGATGCCTGAAGGTCTGCGAATACGAATCTGGTATCCGCACAAAAATTGGCGCTTTGCCAAAAACAAAGTCGGTTTCTTGTCAGGCCTCTTTCCTCTAACTAAAGCACAATATGCAAATTTCGAGAACAGTATAGTAATGTCGTTGATGAGAGGAACAGATCCATATATACATATATGGGTTTCACACCAGGCATAAATTCGGGACACTGCCGGATGTACCCAGCGCCAAAGATTTTTGAACAGACTTTAGCGTTGTTTAATACCGGATTTTTTCAAATGCGTATGAGTTGAGTTTGCGTTTACGCATTGCAAAAACTAATGCGTATTTTGCGTATTGCGTATGCGTAATGCGTAATCTCAGAAACCTGCAGAAATTTCACTGAACAGCTTTTTTGCTCTACAATATGCTGTTTAGGCATCAAACTTTATAATCCAGGTGTTTGAGACATACTGATGATGATGATGGCTTGATGATAAATTTTCAACAGGCAAGCAATATGATCTTTTCTAGTCCTACAAAAGGTGGTTTGTATGTTCATTTCAAGAAGTCTGTTAGCATTAGACCTAAATATACAGAAACACAAGCAGAGAGCCTTAACTACAACACAACGGATGTCACCCAAATCCGTAGAAACTCTGAATTCAAGGATTTGTCGCAGGTTTCCTTTCCTCTTAAAGCATAGCCTCTTTTATAAATATTAGCAAGCAAAACTTAGTTAAAGCTTTAAAGTATCTCAGAAAATTCCTGGTACCCCCACCTCACACTAAAAATGGTTAGGTTTCTGCCCGACCAGGGCGCGAAATTTTTTAAAATTTAGCCTTCAAAACGTATGTAAAAGGTATTCTGAGCATAAAATAGACAGTTTTAGTACATAATTGATTAATTTATCTTATTTTTGTCTAGTTATTGCTCCCTACCTATACCGCAAAGGGGTGTACACACCATACATGTAACAGGTCATCCGCCGATGGGGGAGGGGGGGGGTTGGGGGGGTCTGGCGCCGGCCGGGGGGTCTGAGCCAAAATTTTGGGGGGGGGGGGTGGGCACTAAAAAAACGCTCAAAAATCGAAAAATTCGCAATTTTTTTGCTAAAAATTGCCAAAAATCGCTAATTTGGCCTGAAATACAGCTAAAAAGTGCTGTTTTGCAGGCGATTTTAGCAATTTTTGTGTGTGAAATTGTAAAATATTGCAAAAATTTGCTCAAAAATTTACTTGCCAGAAAAATCGGAGGGGGGGTGGGGTCGGTGAAATCGTCTCGGGGGGGGGGGGGGTCCCCATCTGGGGGGTCTGGCCTAAGTCGGGTGGGGGGCAGCAGACCCCCCAGACCCCCCTGTTACATGTATGGTACACACCCTGCACTCCCTAGGTAGGCCGCTGGACAATAGCGATAATTCTATCCAACAATGGAGAATATCTTGGGAGAATTTTTGCACAGTATAAACAGAATTTAACGTGCATGTTTGTTCAGTTTTTTCGAGAAAATACCCATTCAAATACAAAAAATCGGGTATACCCGGGTATGGGTATTTCAAAAAGTACCCAGATATAGGTATACCCGATTTCAGGTAGTTTTACACAAAAAATATGCAGTTTCGGGTATGGGTAAAGCAGATCAAAACTAGTAAAGATTCAGTATCAGGTCCTCTGTGGTTTCTGTACTGTACAGTATATTTATCGGCAACAGCGACCAAATGCCATTGCAGGTAATCAACAACTAAACTCAGCGCTGCTGTCCGGGTTCAGTTTGTCTAAAAAATACTGTAAAACTTGGAACCAGTTTAGCTTGAGCTGTCTGAAACCCTGCCTAAGAAAAGAAAAGCCACGTTAAGCCATCATTTTTGCTCCTGCCACCTAAAAGGTCAGCCTTCTTGCGGGTATCATCGCCAGGGTCAGTTCAGCATGGCACAGGCAGACTAGACGACCCAGTGGTGTATGACTTAAACTTTTTTCCAAAATTTTTGGTTTATCCGCTTACCTCTGATGCATTTGCTCTAAGTAAGGTGCTGTACAAAACGTACCATGTTTGAATTCCACACCCGGAGCGCTCTCATAGTAACCATAGTCTGAGTGTGAAAAGGTATGTAAACAAATAGCCCAAAGCTGAGAGAACCATTACTTACCTGGCATTTGAGCTGCCACTTGTTTAAGTTGAGGAGCCAAAAGAAGGAGAAAAGCAAAGATAGAATTGAACATGTTTGTATGCAGACAGTACTGTATGCTTAGGTAGGCGTTCAATGACTGACAGAATCAAAATTCTGTGATCAAACTGAAAGAGCCATTCAATGTAGCTGAATACTAAGCTGTTGCCTTCATTTTCAGCACTCTGTATTCTGTTGGTGGCACTAGGTCAGACAGCTTCAGGGCTGCATCTGCCAGGCTTATTTAGTCCACTCAACATGACATATCTTCATGCAAGTGTTTTGGGGTGAGAATAGAGCAGTCAAAATAGTCCAGATGATATTAGGCGGCCTTGCCAACCACATGTTGCATGCAAGTTTAGCCCTGCAGCACGATAGTTGGCTTCTACAGCCCCACAAGAGTGCCACAAGTGTCCCTGCTAAGAAAAATACTTGGGACACGTTCATAGCAATATTACCTGTCGTTTATGTACCCCCAATATTTTTTAGCTTATCACCTTGAGTATCACTCTGAGCGATTGACCGCTTGGCCGGTTTTTGGGAAGAAAATTTCGGCCAAGAGCATTTTTTGCTTGGCCGCCAACGGCCAAAGCTTGGCCCCAAACGGTCAAAGCTTGGCCTCAAACGGCCAAAGCTTGGCCTCAAACGGCCAAAGCCTGGCCGCGAACGGCCAACGGCTTGGCCACAAACCTGAATTCTTGGCCGCAAACACCCCCTGATTGGCCGCGGACACCCCTGCTTGGCCGCAAACACCCCTTGATTGGCCGCGGACACCCCCTGCCTCGCCGCAAACACCCCCAGATTGGCCGCTGACACCCCCTTCCTGGCCGCAAACACCCCCAGATTGGCCGCCGACACCCCCTGCCTGGCCGCAAACACCCCCAGATTGGCCGCCGACACCCCCTGCCTGGCCGCAAACACCCCCAGATTGGCTGCCGACACCCCCTGCCTGGCCGCAAACACACCCAGATTGGCCGCGGACACCCCCTGTCTGGCGCGCAAACACCCCCAGATCGGGCGCCGACACCCCCTGCCTGGCCGCAAACACCCCCAGATTGGCCGCCGACACCCCCTGCCTGGCCGCAAACACACCCAGATTGGCCGCCGACACCCCCTGCCTGGCCGCAAACACACCCAGATTGGCCGCGGACACCCCCTGTCTGGCGCGCAAACACCCCCAGATTGGGCGCGGACACCCCCTGCCTGGCCGCAAACACACCCAGATTGGCCGCGGACACCCCCTGTCTGGCGCGCAAACCCCCCCAGATTGGCCGCCGCCCCCCCCTGCCGGGCCGCAAACACCCCCCTGATTGACCGCCACCACCCTCGGATTGGCCGCCCACACCCGCAGATTGGCCGCGGACACCCCCTGTCTGACCACAAACACCCCCAGATTGACCAGAAACACCCTCTGGTTGGCTGCGGACACCCCTGCTTGGCCGCAAACACCATCTGATTGGTCGCAGACATCCTCTGATTATCCGCAGACACCCTCTGATTGGACGCAGACCCTGCTAGGCCTTGGCCTCTGTCTGCGGTCAAGGCTAGAATTTAGAATTTGGCTTACAAATTTCTAGCTAAAAGGATTTGACGCTGCTAGGCCTTGGCCTCTGTCTGCGGTCAAGGTTAGAATTTAGAATTTGGCTTACAAATTTCTAGCTAAAAGGATTTGACCCTGCTAGGCCTTGGCCTCTGTCTGCGGTCAAGGCTAGAATTTAAAATGTGGCTTACCAATTTCTAGCTAAAAGGAATTGACCCTGCTAGCCTTGGCCTCTGTCTGCGCTCAAGGCTAGAATTTAGAATTTGGCTTACCAATTTCTAGCTAAAAGGAATTGACCCTGCTAGCCTTGGCCTCTGTCTGCGCTCAAGGCTAGAATTTAGAATGTGGCTTACCAATTTCTAGCTAAAAAGGAATTGACCCTGCTAGCCTTGGCCTCTGTCTGCGCTCAAGGATAGAATTTATAATTTGGCTTACCAATTTCTAGCTAAACGGAATTGACCCTGCTAGCCTTGGCCTCTGTCTGCGGTCAAGGCTAGAATTTAAAATGTGGCTTACCAATTTCTAGCTAAAAGGAATTGACCCTGCTAGCCTTGGCCTCTGTCTGCGGTCAAGGCTAGAATTAGAATTTGGCTTACCAATTTCTAGCTAAAAGGAATTGACCCTGCTAGCCTTGGCCTCTGTCTGCGGTCAAGGCTAGAATTTAGAATTTGGCTTACCAATTTCTAGCTAAAAGGAATTGACCCTGCTAGCCTTGGCCTCTGTCTGCGCTCAAGGCTAGAATTTAGAATTTGGCTTACCAATTTCTAGCTAAAAGGAATTGACCCTGCTAGCCTTGGCCTCTGTCTGCGGTCAAGGCTAGAATTTAAAATGTGGCTTACCAATTTCTAGCTAAAAGGAATTGACCCTGCTAGCCTTGGCCTCTGTCTGCGGTCAAGGCTAGAATTTAGAATTTGGCTTACCAATTTCTAGCTAAAAGGAATTGACCCTGCTAGCCTTGGCCTCTGTCTGCGGTCAAGGCTAGAATTTAGAATTTGGCTTACCAATTTCTAGCTAAAATGAATTGACCCTGCTAGCCTTGGCCTCTGTCTGCGCTCAAGGCTAGAATTTAGAATTTGGCTTACCAATTTCTAGCTAAAAGGAATTGACCCTGCTAGCCTTGGCCTCTGTCTGCGCTCAAGGCTAGAATTTAGAATTTGGCTTACCAATTTCTAGCTAAAAGGAATTGACCCTGCTAGCCTTGGCCTCTGTCTGCGCTCAAGGCTAGAATTTAGAATTTGGCTTACCAATTTCTAGCTAAAAGGAATTGACCTTGACCCTGCTAGGCCTTGGCCTCTGTCTGCGCTCAAGGCTAGAATTTAAAATGTGGCTTACCAATATCTAGCTAAAAGGATTTGACCTTGACCCTGCTAGGCCTTGGCCTCTGTCTGCGGTCAAGGCTAGAATTTAAAATCTGGCTTACCAATTTCTAGCTAAAAGGATTTGACCATGCTAGGCCTTGGCTTCTGTCTGCGGTCAAGGCTAGAATTTAGAATTTGGTTTACCAATTTCTAGCTAAAAGGATTTGACCTTGACACTGGTAGGCGTTGGCAAAATTGGGGGACAAAATTCGCTGTATGGCCAAGCTACTGTAGGGGGACAAATTGGCTGTGCGGCCAAGCTACCATGTAGGGGACAAAGTTGGCTGTCCGGCCAAGCTACTGTAGGGGACAAAATTGGTTGTCCGGCCAAGCTACTGTAGGGGAACAAAGTTGGTTGTCCGGCCAAGTCAGGGGACAAAGTTGGCTGTCCGGCCAAGCTACTGTAGGGGACAAAATTGGTTGTCCGGCCAAGCTACTGTAGGGGAACAAAGTTGGTTGTCCGGCCAAGTCAGGGGACAAAGTTGGCTGTCCGGCCAAGCTACTGTAGGGGGACAAAACTGGCTGTCCGGCCAAACTACTGTAGGGGACAAAACTGGCTGTCCGACCAAACTGGGGGGGACAAAGTTGGCTGTCCGGCCAAACTGGGGGGACAAAGTTGGCTGTCCGGCCAAGCTAGTTGAACAAAGTTGGCTGTCTGGCCAAGCTAGTTGAACAAAGTTGGCTGTCCGGCCAAGCTAGTTGAACAAAGTTGGCTGTCCGGCCAAGCTAGTTGAACAAAGTTGGCTGTCTGGCCAAGCTACTGTAGGGGGACAAAACTGGTCGTTCGGCCACATGAGGGGGCCAAAGTTGGCTGTCTGGCCAAGCTACTGTAGGGGGACAAACCTGGTTGTCCGGCCAAATTAGGGGGACAAAGTTGGCTGTCTGGCCAAGTAGGGGGCAGAGTTGGCTGTCCATGCAAGCTAGGGGGGCAAAGTTGGCAGTCCGGCAAGATAAGGAGGCCAAGTTGGCTGTCTGGCCAAACTGGGGGGACAAAACTGGCTGTCTGGCCAAGCTAGGGGGACAAAGTTGGCTGTCTGGCCAAGCTACTGTAGGGGGACAAAACTGGCTGTCTGGCCAAGCTAGGGGGACAAAGTTGGCTGTCTGGCCAAGCTACTGTAGGGGGACAAAACTGGCTGTCCGGCCAAGCTAGGGGGACAAAGTTGGCTGTCTGGCCAAGCTACTGTAGGGGGACAAAACTGGCTGTCCGGCCAACCTAGGGGGACAAAGTTGGCTGTCTGGCCAAGCTACTGTAGGGGGACAAAACTGGCTGTCTGGCCAAGCTAAGGGGAGAGAGTTGGCTGTCCGGCCAAGCTAGGGGGAAAAGTTGGCTGTCTGGCCAAGCTAGGGGGACAAAATTGGCTGTCCGGCCAAGCTAGGGGAACAAAGTTGGCAGTACGGCAAGGTAAGGAGGCAAAGTTGGCTGTCCGGCCAAGTCAGCGGACAAAGTTGGCCTTCCGGCCAAGTCAGGAGGACAAAGTAGGTTGTCCGGCCAAGCTATGGGGCAAAGTTGGATGTCCGACCAAACTGGGGGGACAAAGTTGGCCATCTCGCCAAGTCAGGGGGACAAAGTTGGCTGTCCGGCCAAACTGGGGGGACAAAGTTGGCTGTCCGGCCAAGTAAGGGGGCCAAGTTGGCCGTGCGGCCAACTCAGGGACAAAGTTGGCCATGCGGCCAAGTCAGAGGGACAAAGTTGGCGTTGCGGCCAAGTCAGGGGGACAAAGTTGGCCATGCGGCCAAGTCAGAGGGACAAAGTTGGCGATGCGGCCAAGTCAGGGGGACAAAGTTGGCCATGCGGCCAAGTCAGTGGGACAAAGTTGGCCTGGCGGCCAAGTCCGTGGGACAAAGTTGGCGATGCGGCCAAGTCAGGGGGACAAAGTTGGCCATGCGGCCAAGTCAGAGGGACAAAGTTGGCCATGCGGCCAAGTCAGAGGGACAAAGTTGGCGATGCGGCCAAGTCCGTGGGACAAAGTTGGCGATGCGGCCAAGTCAGAGGGACAAAGTTGGCCATGCGGCCAAGTCAGGGGGACAAAGTTGGCCATGCGGACAAGTCAGGGGGACAAAGTTGGCCATGCGGCCGAGTCAGTGTGACAAAGTTGGCCATGCGCCAAAGTCAGTGGGACAAAGTTGGCCATGCGGCCAAGTCAGAGGGACAAAGTTGGCCATGCGGCCAAGTCAGAGGGACAAAGTTGGCCATGCGGCCAAGTCAGGGGGACAAAGTTGGCCATGCGGCCAAGTCAGAGGGACAAAGTTGGCCATGCGGCCAAGTCAGGGGGACAAAGTTGGCCATGCGGCCAAGTCAGGGGGACAAAGTTGGCCATGCGGACAAGTCAGAGGACAAAGTTGGCCATGCGGCCAAGTCAGGGGGACAAAGTTGGCCATGCGGCCAAGTCAGGGGGACAAAGTTGGCCATGCGGCCAAGTCAGAGGGACAAAGTTGGCCATGCGGCCAAGTCAGGGGGACAAAGTTGGCCATGCGGCCAAGTCAGAGGGACAAAGTTGGCGATGCGGCGAAGTCAGAGGGACAAAGTTGGCGATGCGGCCAAGTCAGGGGGACAAAGTTGGCCATGCGGCCAAGTCAGAGGGACAAAGTTGGCCATGCGGCCAAGTCAGGGGGACAAAATTGGCCATGCGGACAAGTCAGGGGGACAAAGTTGGCCTTCCGGCCAAGTCAGTGGCCAACCAAACAAAGTTGTCCGCATAAAAATCGAAGTTGTCCGTGTGAAGATCAAAGTTGTCCGCGCGAAGATGGAAGTTGTCCGCGTGAAGATTGAAGTTGTCCGCGCTTGGCCGGGCTTGGCCGGTTTTTACCTGCGAAATTTCGGCCAAGGAGGGTGAATGATCATATTTGATCATGATGATACTCAAGGTGTTAAGCAAGTTCCTTTACTTTTATGAGCGCAGAACACAGTTATTAGTAAGATGGAAGGTAGAGGGATACATTGAAAGAGACAGTGTTTATTCATTAAAACGTGAAATCACCCCAACTTTTAAAGTTAGATTGGGAAATGAAAATTGATCTCTGAGGAAAGCCGGTCCCAATTTGAGGGTTCATAATACGTTTATGCCAGGCGGTGTGGGGTTCATTACTAAGTTCTGTCATTACTGTTTTTGTTATTTACCGTGTATCCATGCTATAAAGCCGACCAGCCTACTGTACTAACGAAAGTAGCAGGAAAGAGATTGGGTCAACAAGGTGGCAGAGCAGACGGAATTACTGGAGATGAATAATTGGAGGGGAAGGAAGAGGCCGAAACGCCCATAGCCCTTTAACTCTATAACTAAACTGAGTAAGTGCGAAGACCTTTGAGCCATGCAGGTTGAAAGCATTCTGGAGTTATGTTGCCTTTCTTGTGCGAATAAAGTTATTATTATTATTATTATAACTGAATGCCACTAAACTGAAAACTAAGGGCTCATGTCAGAAATCAGGTGCCCGTTTCTGATCCATCTTCCGGCTCTAACACCCAGCTCCCAAGGTGGGCACCCCGTTTCTGAGACTTGCTTCCAGGCCCCTCTTCTGGGCTTCACAGTTTTCCATGGCCGGATCCGCCCTGCAGCTGTTGAGATGTTTGATGGTGGCCTAAGAGATTTAAGAACCTGTAACTAACTAAATTCAGAAAATTTTCTTTTCACACAACACCACAGTGAAAGCATAGGCTGAGTATTGGTGTGCTTAAAAATCGACTGTCTCTGTTGATAGTGTGACACTGAGTTCACTGTTCTTATAGCAAAATGCAGATGTTGTTACTTTTACCAACTCCTCCACTGGCTCTGCGGTCTGGAATCATGTGACATCTGCATTTTGGTGTAAGAACAGTGAACTCAATGTCACTATAACAACACAGACAGTCGATTTTTAAGCACATCAATACTCTGCCTACGCTTTCACTGAAGTGTTGTGCGAAACGAACATTTTCTGAATTCAGTACAGTAGGCTGGTTGGCTTTATAGCATGGATACATGGTAAATAACAAAAACAGTAACGACAGAACTAAGTAATAAGCCCCACACCGCCTGGCATAAACGTATTATGAACCCTCAAATTGGGACCGGCTTTCCTCAGAGATCAATTTTCATTTCCCAATCTAACTTTAAAAGTTGGGGTGATTTCACGTTTTAATGAATAAACACTGTCTCTTCCAATCTAACCCTCTACCATCCATCTTACTAATAACTGCGTTCTGCGCTCATAAAAGTAAGGAACTTGCTTCAGCTAAAAATATTGGGGGCACATAAACGACAGGTAATATTGCTGCTATAAATGTGTCCCAAGTATTTTTCTTAGCAGGGACACTTTTGGCACTCTTGTGGGGCTATAGAAGCCAACTATCGTCCTACAGGGCTAAACTTGCATGCAACATGTGGTTGGCAAGGCCGCCTAATATCATCTGGACTATTTTGAGTGCTCTATTCTCACCCCAAAACACTTGCATGAAGATATGTCACCTTGAGTGGACTAAATAAGCCCGGCAGATGCAGCCCTGAAGCTGTCTGACCTAGTGCCACCAACAGAATACAGAGTGCTGAAAACGAAGGCAACAAATTAGTATTCAGCTACATTGAATGACTCTTTCAGTTTGATCACAGAATTTTGATTCTGTCAGTCACTCAGTCATCGAACGCCTACCTAAGCATACAGTACTGTCTGCATTCAAACATGTTCAATTCTATCTTTGCTTTTCTCCTTCTTTTGGCTCCTCAACTTAAACAAATGGCAGCTCAAATGCCAGGTAAGTGATGGTTCTCTCAGCTTTGGGCTATTTGTTTACATACCTTTTCACACACAGACTATGGTTACTATGAGAGCGCTCCGAGTGTGGAATTCAAACATGGTACGTTTTATACAGCACCTTACTTAAAGCAAATGCATCAGAGTGAAGGGGACAAACCTAAAATTTTGGAAAAAGCTTAAGTCATACACCACTGGCTCGTCTAGTCTGTCTGTGCGATGCCAAACTGACCATGGCGAGGATACCCACAAGAAGGCTGACCATTTATGTGGCAGGAGCAAAAATTATGCCTTAACATGGCTTTTCTTTTCTTCGGCAGGGTTTCAGACAGCTCATGCTAAACTGGTTCTAAGTTTTACAGTATTTTTTGACAAACTGAACACAGACAGCAGTGCTGAGTTGAGCTGACACAGTTTAGTTGTTGATTACCTGCAATGGCACTTGGTTGCTGTTTCCGATAAATATACAGTACAGAAAGCACGAGCACCTGATACTGAGTCTTTACTACTGTTGATCGGCTGAACCCATACCCATACCGGAAACTGGGTGTTTTTAGTAAAGCTACCTGGAATCGGGTATCCCATGTGTTATGGCGGCCCCGGCATCCGTGGGAGCGGTTGTTTGTGGGTTCAAAACCGGTCGAAGCGACTGGAAGTAGTTGACGTAAAGCCCAACCCAAACTGCCGAAAGCTGGTGATGGCCAGTAGGTAAATATGAACCGAACCGGCGCTGCCGTTGCACCTATTGGCAGCAAAGAGGAGGGTTGTTTGTAGACAGGGCTACCCCATTGAAAGGTTCTCAAAAGAGCAAGGGGTGTCCAGAGATGTCTGAAAGGACGGTGGAACTCAAAATAAAGAAACAAACCTATACCAGGCTAGTTCTTAGAATACCAATACCCGGGTATATCCGATTTTTTTGTATTTGAATGGGAATTTTTTCGAAAAAACTGCGCAAACATGACCGTAAATTTCTATTTATACTGTGCAAAAATTCTCTCAAGCAAGTGTTGGATAGAATTATGGCTTTTGCCCAGTGGCGTACCCTTAGGGTGTGTACACCGCCTTTGCGGTATAGGTAGGAAGGAAAAACTAGCCAAAAATAAGAGAAATCAATAAATTATGTACTAAAACTATCTATTTTATGCTCAGAATACCTTTTAAATGGGTTTTGAAGGCTAAATTGTTCAGTGAAATTTATGCCTGTTTCTGTGATTACGCATTACGCATACGCAATAAGCAAAATACGTATTAGTTTTTGCAATGCGTGAACGCAAACTCATACGCATTTGAAAAAATCCGGTATTAAACAACAGTAAAGTCTGTTCAAAAATCTTTGGCGCTGGGTACATCTAGACCTATTTCCTCAGAGGATTTCAATTTGTAGTCTTAGTTTGTAGTTAAAAATTTCCGCGAAAATAATTTGTAGTCTTAGTTTGTAGTTGTCAAATTCAGGTTCAAAAAATATGTAGTCTTAGTTTGTAGTCAATTTGTAGTCAGGTTACCAAACGTCAGAAATTCGATATTACTGCAATTTTTTGCCAATTGAACAATCAGTCATAGAAATGCTTTGCAAAAATAATAACGGGAAGCTTGTTAGCTATTTTTTCTGTGAAAAAATCGCTTTTTCTAATAGATATCTCTGGAAACAAACAGACGGAATTCAATGTTTAATAGAATTCCAATGCTGAACATTTAGTATTTTTTAAAAATAGAAAGAGATGTTTTTTTAAAAACTAAGACAAGAAAAAACACGAACGAATGTGCAAAAGTCAATCATGTGGCTACCTTTCTTTAAAAATTTATATTGGTAAAAAAAGCGGGAAAATTGGAAACACGATCTTTCTAACACTTTACATAAAAATAGTTTCGTTCTTGGTATTTGGTAAGCTTTTCATAAGCTCAAGGCAGCTCAAAGGCCGATTGGGGACTCAATTTATATTAAATTACATTAAAAAATCCTAAAATTTCCAAGAAAAATGACTACAAATTGACTACAAATTCGCAAATTATGAAAAAGTAGTTTGTAGTCAATTTGTAGTCAGCCAAAATAATATGTAGTCTTAGTTAATTTGTAGTCTTGATGACGTCATAATCGCCGAAAATACAGTATAGATAAAAAAAAATGTCCCATCGCTTTTTCGGCCTTCACTCAAACGTTTCGTTCTCAGTCATTTCTTTACCGATTTGGCTCAAATTTTCAGCAAAAATTAACAACATGGTTGGCTAAATATTCTGCAAGTGTGGTGCCAAAATTCCGACTCATACTGGTTTTATGACCCGAAAACTAGGAATGAGGGTGGTCCACGCAAATTTATTTTTTTAGGTAATACAAGGAGTACAGGCCTGAAACTTGCAGGAATGATTGGTGTTGCTATTGGGCATAACATACTAAGCGGGCAGCCCTGTAGCTCAAAGGGCACTAAAATGGGGGAATTTCAAAAACATGACGAAATATGACTTTTCTTTGTAAAACCGGCAAAATGACGATTCTAAAGATTTTCAATTTTCAAAAAACGCTGCAGGGATGGTTTCTATGGTGTGTAACAGAGTTTAAATATCAGGTTCATTTATTTGTCGAACTTCCTGCTACAATCTGTGTTGATTAACAACAGATTCAGTGCTTTAATTCTAGAAGGTGCGGATTTCTTAACTATGGGATTTTCACTCATGTTTTTGAAATTCCCCCATTTTAGTGCCCTTTGAGCTACAGGGCTGCCCGCTTATTATGTTATGCCCAATGGCAACACCAATCATTCCTGCAAGTTTCAGGCCTGTACTCCTTGTATTACCGAAAAAAAATAAATTTGCGTGGACCACCCTCATTCCTATGTAGTTTTCGGGTCATAAAACCAGCATGAGTCGGAATTTTGGCACCACACTTGCAGAATATTTAGCCAACCATGTTGTTAATTTTTGCTGAAAATTTGAGCCAAATCGGTAAAGAAGTGACTGAGAACGAAACGTTTGAGTGAAGGCCGAAAAAGCGATGGGACATTTTTTTTATCTATACTGTATGTACGTAGTTTGTAGTTAGTAGTTTGTAGTACTAGGAATTAGGTCTAGGTACATCTGGCAGTGTCCCGAATTTATGCGTGATGTGATTGAACCCCATGCATGTATATTTGGATCTGTTCCTCTCATCAACGACATTACTATACTGTTCTCGAAATTTGCTTTAGTTAGAAGAAAGAGGCCTGAGTAAAAAACCGACTTTTTTGGCAAAGCGCCAGTTTTTGTGCCGATACCACATCCGGATTCCCCGACGTCCAGGCATCTCAAATACACTACCATATATAGGTATACGATCAACTCTACCAAAGTTACATACAGTCGATTTTCTAACGCCAACAAGCGGTCAAAATTTTGCTCTCCCATAGTCAAGCACAAAAATTCATTCAAGAAGGTACACGTGGGTTTTTTTTCACCAGCCAATTTCTATATTCTTTGAAAAGTCGTAGAGCAAAACCAATGTGACCGCTGGATTCAGTATGTCTGAAATAATATAGAACCATGAAGCTCAAATTGGCTGGTGGAAAAAACCCATTTTTCTTCCTTGAAAACAAACCTTCTTGCATGAATCTTTGTGTTTGACTATGGGAGAGCAAAATTTTGACTGCTTGTTGGCGTTAGAAAATCGACTGTAACTTTGGTAGGGTTGATCGTATACCTATATATCGTAGTATTTTTGAGATGCCTGGACGTCGGGGAATCCGGATGTGGTATCGGCACAAAAACTGGCGCTTTGCCAAAAAAGTCGGTTTTTTACTCAGGCCTCTTTCTTATAACTAAAGTACAATATCCAAATTTCGAGAACAGTACAGTAATCTCGTTGATGAGAGGGACAGATCCATATCTACATGTTTGGGTTTCACATCATACATAAATGCAGGACACGGCCGGATGTACCCACCCAGCGCCAAAGATTTTTGAACAGACTTTAGTACCATAAACGCCGTCAAGTGCCTTGGTGTTTTACAGTATTTAGATAAAGAGAACTGGAATATTTACCTGGTGCTAAGCTGAGTTGTCACAGTTTTAGCCGCTGATTATCTGCAATGGCAGTTAACTCTGGTCGCTGTTGATGTGCCATGGACGGAAACCACAGAGGACCTGATCCTCAGTGTTTACACCACCTCTGAGGAGTCAGACCCGGTCTTGCTTAAAGGCCCCTTTGGTCAAAACCTATTGACGAAGCGAGTGGACACAAGATACTTTTTCAGTCGGGTCTTCCAATATATAAGTGTCACGAAAATTAAGTTGTCCATAGCATGCGCTCCATCAGACCAGGCTCGAGGATGTAATGGATATCGGCTGAAATATGTACAGTCATGCTTTTTTATTGAGTTTCCACCTACTATAGGACCAGAACTTATAATCAGAAGTAGAACAGTACATGAAACAGTCCCTGACAGGGTCCATCAATACATACATGACTATATGCAAATTTTCTTACTGCAGTTTGCCTTTTTGTTTCAGATTGCCAAATTTGGTCTTTTCTATTGTTCTAACAGCTTTGAGTTAGTCTCGTCTATTATTAGGGTTCCGACGCTATATCGATATCGATATCGAAAAGTCGATATATCGACCCTTTTCCAATATCGATACCGCGATATTTCACATCGATATTTTCGATATTTTTTGTGTGGAAAAGTAGGAAAAAACAAAACTGACACCAAGTTTATTTCTCTGAAACAGTAAAAAAACAGTTTTTCCTGGACAACTCAGAGATCGATGGTATAGTCAAATCCTAACACTGGCATGATAGATCTCAAAAACATCAATATTTCAATTAAAACGGCATTCTCAGGTTTGCAACAGCAACGCTTAGGTTCTTAAATGTCTGCATCAACACTGAAGACCTGCTCACTCTGCACACTTGAAGCAGGAGGGCAGAAGCAGACATGGGCCAACATTTCGGCTGAGGGGCGGTAAATTTTCAAATCCTGTGGGCTACCGCCGGCTGATGAATGGTTGAAACAATGGTAGGCAAGAAAGTCCGATTATGTACTAAAATCAAGGTTTTTGGCTTATTTGTCAGTAAAATTAGTTAAAATATGTTGTTGTTGTTGTTGTAACATTTTGTCCTTTCGGACTAGGAGTAGCCAACTGCTATATTAGTTAAAATATGCTATTCTATCTGAGCTCATTTATGCCTGAGGGTGGGGGATCGGCCTAAGGGGTGAACCTTTACATTGAAGGGCTTCAGACGGACGGGCCACAACCTTTTCTGCGATTCTCTACTTAATTGATATCAGATCGCTGATTGCATCAGAGCTTGACTGATAAGCAGCGAGAGCAGTTTGCTCTTTCAAATTTTCAGATTTTCTTGCATAACTATAAATATCGATATCGATCGATATTGAGCTGAAAATATCGATATCGATATCGAATATCGACGAATTTTGATGTCGTCAGAACACTATCTATTATAGATCGCAAAGGTCCATTTTTAACTGAAAAGTTACATAAATTAGCTATTTTTAGCTTGAGTTACGTATGTTTTTTGCGACCCTTAGGAAAAAACACCGGAAGAAAGAAACACACCTCCCATCCCTGAGATCAGCACCGGTAGAAACAAACGATTTTTCCGTTCAGCTCACCTAAACGGAAATATTTGAACAACCATTGTGAGCCAACAAGCTGACATTTTTTCCTGCAAATTTGTCAGCCACAACAGTTTCTAGAAAAGAAACTCTAGACCAATTTACAGAACAAACGGCCAAGAATTGGGCTCTCAGAAGCGCTTCAAATTTTTCCATTCGAGTGAACTGAACGGAAAAATCGTTTGTTTCTACCGGTACAGGTATCGGGTATGTAGCTGGAGTAGAGATATGTACTGTCATGCAGTGATCGAGTGTATTTTTAGTAAGTTCAGCCGGCGTGGGCCGACCAATGTTTGGGTTATGGTGCCTCTGATAAGAGGTGCCATGTGAGCTTGATGTACGGCTAGTCGGTCTATTCGTTTTGGAGTCGGACGTGCGGTCGAATAAACTTCTCAGTCGACTTAGTACGTTACATTTAGTGGAGCCACCGAGCGGCGTGCTGCCTCCTGCTTTTGCTGTCTCGTTGCTACAGACTCTCCAGTCCAGTCGCGGATTCGCGGTGTTCCTGCTTTGTTCCTGTTAACTCAGAACCGGTGCTCTGCCTAGAATCCAGTACAGGGGTAGTCGTCTGCTCTGCCTTTCCTGCTAAACCAGTTTTATCAAACGGGCTTCTTTGAAAGTTGCTGAGTCGTGGCCATTTATACGTTTTTCGGCGCCGAGGAGTTCAGTTGTTTAGTCTGGGACTGCCGGCAAACTTCCCCAGATTACGCAACCGCTCTCCAAATTT
Source organism: Sabatieria punctata (assembly GCA_030248155.1). Lineage (NCBI taxonomy): Eukaryota > Metazoa > Nematoda > Chromadorea > Araeolaimida > Comesomatidae > Sabatieria > Sabatieria punctata. The sequence goes on from JASANB010005496.1 coordinate 63,216, forward strand.
TTGTTTCTAGAGTGGAAAGAAAAGTCAAAAAGAAATTGTTCCAGGCAGCAGAAATCAATTTAAGACGGCCACTTATTCCACTTTTCAGTATAGACTGGTTAAAAGTTGAACTTTTGAAGCAGCAGCTGTATTTGAGGGCGAAAACTACTACGATTTTGAAAGTGGACAAAGGCTAGCCAGATAGAGGAAAAAAAATTTAGTAGCTGCCATATGATGAATTTTCTTCATGCCCGTCAAGCGAAGCCCTCCGGCGTCATCTCAGACGTCCAGTAATCAGCAGAGCACTCGATCACCCTTCCAGCGACTTGGAGATTCTGTACGCAGCAGACTTGCCGCTACCGCACGCCCAGTTATTAAAGCTGATTTGACTGAGTCAGCTGAACGATTTTTCTCAGTTAGCGAGTCACCACCTGACACAAACGCAGACAAACCTGTCGACGCACGAGCAACTCAGACTCCACAGCAACAAGCAACAGATCGTGCTTTACGCCGTCAGCAGAGAGAGCAGAAAGCACAAATGGATCAAGCCGTACAGCAGATGCAAAATGTCGCACAGACATTGCAGCAATTGCAACAAAATTTTCAGCAGCAGCAACAGCAGAATGCGACTGTGCCAGGTTTTCAAAGCAGTCATGACTCCCAGCTTATTCCGTCGTTTAAAGGGGACAAAGTCGGTGACGGTTTCGACGATTGGTTACGCAATCATTTTAATCGTGTTGCTGACGCATGCGGTTGGGATAACGAGCGCCGCTGCCGCGCTCTCCCTGTTTATATTTTGCCGCCAGCCCGCGAGTATTTAGATTCACTGCCGCAAGCTGACCGACAGGATTACAACACACTAGTGCAACGACTTACCGAACGGTTTCGTCCACCTGCAAATGCGCAATTTCGAGCCGCAGAACTCATGAAACGCACACAAGCGCAGGGCGAATCTGTTGAACAGTATGCAGGTGCAATCACTAAACTTTTACGCGATGCATACAGCACTTTTCCGGCGGACGCTAGAGCAACTTTAAGCAGACACATATTCCTTCGCGGTTTGCTGCCATATCTACAGTTTTCGGTTGAGGACAAAGACCCCGCAACTTTGGAGGAAGCCATTCAGTTGGCAAAGAAATATGAATGGCGTGCCAAGCTTTCTCAGACGAATTCTAATCCAGGCATTCAAAACCCTAACGCAACACCTCACGCAGCCGCAGTTAATTCCGACCCTACTCTCCATAGTGTGTTAGGAGAGGTGAACGCTGCTTTGCGCCAGATACAGTCCACAGACAGAAATTCCGCTAGCAATACACGTGGTCGCAGACCTTTCCCAAACCGTTCTTACAATAGCCAACATTCCCGTCCGTGGTATAATAGACGTGGTATAGGTGGTTTTCCCAGATCTAACATGCAAAATGCTAGTTATAGTCAACCGTCCTGGTATCGTGGTCGTGGACGCGGTTACTGGAATCGCGGTAGTCAACGACCTTACTACCAACCTGATTGGCGCGGTCAACGCAACTATTATCCCGCAAATAATGCTGCTTATGATTTCAGCTCTCTACGTACAGCTGTTCGACAAATTATGGCTGAGGAGTCCCAACGTCCGCCAAGGCGTGAAGGTAATCAACCCGGACAAGTGTACAGTACTGAACACCTCAATTGTTTCGATGAGTCTGCAGATCTAGGTGTCAGTGTTGTCAGTTCCGGAATCTTACCAGAACCCGATGCTGAACCAGAGTGTATGTCTATGTTTGTAGGCTGTATGCACGGTCCCCGATATCGGTGTACAGTCGTGCAGAACCATCAGGAGCAGATAGTTCACTATTGCCTAGTGGACAATGCCGTACGACTATCGGCAGACTTGACCAACGCCTACTGTCGGTCATGCCGCAGTACTGTATGCCTGTACTGTCTTCATGCCGACGGCCTCTGCACCACCTGTAATCCCGGTATCCAGGTTTCTGACAGTCGGTGGTCGCTGGGCAACTCAGTGAAACCGAACCGAAGCCGATCACCCATTCAGCGCACTTCACACAGTGGCCAATCCAGTCTCCAACGCTACAAAAAGGAACCAGATCCAACTCCAGATCAGGCTGAGAAACCAGCGGAGCCGAAAGATGAACAAACGATCCTGTTGCTCCTGGGCAAAACCTTCGACAAATTTTCCACAATTTTCGGTCAGTTGGCAGATCGCCAACCAAGCGATTGTGCCTGTAGCTTCGCCTACAAAGAGGTCATTGCCCTTCGGAAAGAGCTCCAAACCTTGTCGCAAACCTTGGCCGATCTCACCAAAAGCAACCAAGAAAAACAGGGTGCCTTCCAGGTGCTACGCGCACGTATCAGCAAACTAGAAGAATCCAAGACCTTATTGCGCAACCAGTTGGCTGACGCTAAGCGTTATCATTCCAAGATGGAAGCCTTGAACAAAACGGCTCAGGGCAAGTTGGCTAGTTTTGACCAGTTGGCCCAAAGAGTTGCAGCACTTGAGCATTTGATACCAGAAAAAGATAGCCCTGAAAAGCAGCCTGACCAAGGTTCAGAGCATGGTTCGCAGGGGTCAGATGGAAAAGCTGCGCCTGAGTCTCCGATCCATGACTCTGATGTGGACTCCAATCGATCGTTGGCTCTTTCTGATGAGTCCAGTCCTGAAAACAACAAACACCAACCAGCTGTTGCACCCAAAAACACGCTGAAATTGCCCAAGTTCGCGATCAACACGGCAATGGTAATGCTTGTTCTTCTGTCCTGCTGTCCCACTGTGAGCGCTAATGATGGGCATAACCTGGGACCTCACCATTTGTCAGTGTTCGCAGCAGTCTTGGCTGTTTCCATTCTTTCAATTTTCTGTGCACACATAGTAGTGCGGAACTTCGGCACCACACCTCAGCATGCCCAAACACAAACAGACACGCTTTCCATTGATGAAGGGACTCAGACCGATCTCCCTGCCACTGCGGACACCCACACACAAGCACCTGACCGTCGAACCGAGTTCATTCGCAATTACTGTGGCCGAGGAGTTTTGTTCCCGTTGCCAGCAGCTCGAGCTCATGCTCCTCCACTCCCAAGACCTGGATCACAGATGCCCTTCTATGTCAGTACGCCTCCCCCGCCTCTACACCCACAGCAGCCGAGAGCAGTTCTGCCGCGCCCGTCGCCTCCCAGTGCAGCTGCGCGCATGTTACAACATGCCTTAGAGGACATTGGAGCTGTTACACGTAGGAACCAATCAATCTTTGTTCCTGTCTTTATATTTACCTGTTTCCAGGAAGACCATCGACTCCACCCCAGCCTGCAGAGTCGCAAACGGATTCCGACCCAGAAGATCTGGACTCCAGCTTGTGAATCCAGAACCAATCTTCTTCCTAGGAGTAGCGTAGAAATAATGATTTTATTGCTGTTAAGTCAACTGCAGTTACCTGCTTCTTACATAAAAGCATATATACCATTTCTTATCCTCATCTTTGCTGCACAACATATACAAACTGAACATCTGCCTACAGAAAATCTCTATCAAATATGTGGTAGTTCCAGAGGAGGCCATCCTGTGGCCGTACCAGAGTTAGTGCAGTGTAAACCGCCACTTTCACAGCATGTGTATGCAGCGGATGTTCGTCTTTGGACCCCTAGGGTTCAACCAGTGACACGTGAAGCAGTCAAATGCTTATTGCGTTCCCGTACAATATGCACTCAGTCTGGTATCTTAGGCCGTCTGGGTGGTATTGGTATAGTTTCCGATCATGTCAGTATCCAAACTGTAACCTTGAACCAGTGTCTTGAGACCTGGAAAACCGGTTTCTACGATGGAAGACCGCTTCTAAACTTACATGCCGGATTACTATCCACAAATTTGACAGTTGACGTAAAGTATCGATGGTGGAGCACACAATGCTCTACTGTTACCAATTTCATCCTGGAACAGGGCCAGATTGCAACAATGGATGGCGAACATCTGATGAGTGATCTAGGTGACGTTGGTGGCTGTCGTTACACCAGTGGCAGATGCGATTCGCAAAACGGTATCATCGTTTGGCAGTTGCACCAGTTAGACCCTTTCTGTACCTTCGTATCACATGGGTTTTACCGTGCGCAGATAAGTGACAGACACGTGATCATTGAAGCACTACAAGGAGCTTTTGAGCTGTCAGAAATCCAGAGTACTATGCAAACACTTCCCACTTGCTTGCCACATCAGACCCTGTATACAGTCAATGGAATGGCCATTTCTGTAGACTATTCTACTTTCCAGAAAATAACACGCTGGTTTTCACAACATCGTAAGCAGCTACTGTCTCATGAACAACAGCAGAATGACAACCTAACTGATGAATTGTCTCCATGGGATGCCAGTCTTAATGCAAAACTAAATTACTTATCCTGGAAGCAAACACAACAGGATTCCAGGAATTTTCAGTTGTTATGGACTTCACTGTGTCACCTCGCAAACCAAGCTCTCCAGTTGACCAGACAAATGCTGCGCATGGACGCTACTCTAGGTGCCAGAGCACTTCTGAACCTCACTGATATACATGCCACATTTATTGGTGAGGTGCTACTGGTGTCTAAATGTCGATTAGTTGAACCGTCTGTCATTTACTGGGACTACACAGTCGATGGTCGATGTTATGAACTCCTTCCAGTACTAATTAACGAGTCACTTTGGTTTGCCGCACCAGGTTCCAGAGATTTAGTCACAGAATCAGCTGAGGTGGAGTGCCACCACCACATTTCCGGAATCTATCACACCGCTAAAGGCTGGATGTCAAACAAGGGCCGAGTTCATGTGACAGAAGTCCCATTGCAATTGTCTTGGAGAGGTAGCTGGAAAATGTTTGTCTTCGATACGCCTGCACTACAGCATGACTACCTGTCTGGCATCACCAGTGTCATTGGTATGGTTCGCAGTTACTGTGGAAAGCTGATGTCCCTTGAAACTGTCATGCATGGATTGATTGACTACACCGTTCAGTTCAGTGACAACCCAACTACCATCAAAAACGTATTAATTGGACTAGGAACTGGAGTAGGCAAGGCATTTGAAGGCTATGGAAGGGGTGTTGAACATGTAATTCATGGAACAGTCACTTCAGTCACAGATGGTGTTTCCAGTTTCCTGTCTGGGCCGTTCCAAATCTTAGTCAATACAGCAGTCATCATAGCAGCAGTAATAGCTGTCCTGTTCTTGCTGTTTTTCATAGTCCGACATAAACTTCTTCAGAAGCTGTTTTCACGTTTTGATCCTTCTAATTCATCCCATCCACCTGATCAACAGCTTCCTACAAATCTACCTTTTGTCGAATTTCCCTTTGATGACAGACTTGAACCTGGCTATGAATTACCCCCAGTACGCAGATGTCGAGGCCTTCCAGCTCCCGAGACATCTAACTCAAATGGACATACCCAGGCAGGTGGATTCATAGGTGCCCGGTCCAGTCTCACTGTTTTAATTAACAATTCAAAGACTCGCGCACTTTTTGACACAGGATGCAACATTTCATTTATTCCCGAGAGGCTGGTCAAGAAGCTCGGACTGAAGACAGAAGCTACTTCCTGCCCACCAGCTAAGGCAATGAATGGCTCACTAATTCATTTCCTTGGCAGAGTTATCGTCACTTTGGTCATTGCATCCAGAATCTTTACCCTGAAAGTCAACTATGTCGCCAATAACTGTTGCCCACATGATTATGACTGTGTCTTAGGCACAGACATGATGAAACATTTTGACAATATCACTCTGAATTATCAGAAACAGCAAATTGGAATTTTCGGCAAAATCATCCCGTTTGGCCAATCAGCTGTTTCAGCTCCACGAGTTTGTCACCGAGTGCAACTTCATGAAACTTCAGACTTGCAGCCTAGAACTGAACAGATCTTGCTTGGACGCATCGATTGTACCTATGATACAGATGTCAACCTGTTGTTTACTCCGTACCAAAATAAGTTAGCCGAAAAAGGAACCATAATCGCTACCAGTGTAAGCAAGAGTAATGGAGCCTTGATTCCGATTCGGTTCTATAATCCTGCATTTTGTCCAGTACGTCTTTACAAAGACCAGCATATTGGAGAGATTGAACAAATTTCTGATGCTGACATCATTGAACTACAAACTTGTCATGCTGATTTTCACAGCCCATCAATGGCCTGCTCTTCCGCAGTTGGATCACCCAAGTGCACCCCATCTCCAACACCTTTTAAGAAATCGAATGTCAACAAACAACACGAAAATTCCGTTCTGAAGCAAATCAGCTTTTCAAAGACTACATTGGATGCAGAACAGCGCAGGCAATTGGAAACGTTATTGCGACGTTACCATTACCTGTTTGCACTTGATGATACTGAGATCGGACATACGCAAACTGTATATCATTACATTGATACCGGAGATGCACCTCCGATCAAGCGAAAATTCTACCGCCTTCCTGTCACAGAACGCCAGAAAGTCGATGAACACGTCAAGAAAATGCTTGAAATTGGCGTTATCCAGCCATCCAAATCACCTTGGGCCAGTCCAGTTGTATTAGTCCGGAAGAAAGATGGAACAGAAAGATTTTGCGTGGACTACCGTGCACTGAATAGTGTAACCAAATCAGATGCCTACCCTATGCCTGATATAACTATGTTATTAGAGGCACTGGGTGGAGCGCGATGGTTTACTCAGCTGGATATGAGACAGGGTTATTGGGCAGTTCCCCTTGATCCAGATTCCAGAGAGAAGACGGCTTTTGTCACTCCTACTGGTCTGTATGAGTGGCTTTATTTGCCGTTTGGACTTTGCTCAGCACCAGCTTCATTCTCCAGACTTGTTGCGAAAGTCATGGCTGGGCTGACCAATGAACGTTGCATGATTTACCTTGATGATGTCTTGATCTTCAGTCCAACATTTGAACAACACTTGCAAGACATAGAAACTGTATTCCAGAGGCTAGACCAGCACCAGTTACGCTTAAAAGCAACAAAATGTTTCTTTGCTAGAACTGAAGTCTTGTACCTGGGACATATCATCACTAATGGAGGATTAAAACCCAATCCTGACAAAGTCAAGGCAGTAACTGAATTTCCTGTTCCTACATCTGTGCAAAATGTTCGTTCTTTCCTTGGTCTCGTAGGATACTACCGACGTTTTATCAAGAACTTTAGTCACCTTGCCGCACCGTTGAATGCACTACTCAGAAAAACTGCACGAAACAATTTCGCAGAAGGTTGGACACCTCAGTGTCTGTCAGCATTCCAGAACTTGAAAGGAAAACTTGTTAGCAGTCCAGTACTTATGTTTCCTGATTTCAAGCAGTCGTTCCTGTTGCACACAGATGCCAGTTATGAGGGATTTGGAGCTGTACTAAGCCAGATTTCAACCAATGATAACAGAGAACACCCTGTGGCTTACTGGAGTCGCACACTGAAGCCATCAGAAAAGAAATACTATCCGATACATCTGGAGGCTAAAGCGATTCTTGACGCCTGTAAAGCCTTCCGAGCCTATATATATGGTCTTCATGTAATGGTCTACACTGACCATTCACCACTAAAGTCTCTTCTCTCCCGCAAAGATCTAGAAGGGCCTTTGGCAAAGATTCAGTTATCACTACAGCAATATGACCTGGAAATCCAGTACCGACCAGGAAAACTGAATATGAATGCAGATGCACTCTCTAGAAATCCTTTGCCTGAAAACCCAGCAGCTCATTTTCTCCAACTGTATGATGTGGAAGTAGAAACTACTTTGGACATGTCAACAGAACAGAAAAAGGACCCTGAACTGAACACTATTGTCGAGTTTTTGAACTCTGGTCAGCTCCCGCAAGATCAGAGTCAACACAGACACATTAAAAGAGAAGCAGAGCACTTTTCCCTAGTGGATGGTGTATTACACCGTCATCCAAACCGAAAACTTCGTCGACTCTCCAGACAAACAGTTGGAACATTGGTGATCCCTCTACAGTTGCGACCTGATGTCTTACACACATGTCATGACAGTTACCTTGGAGGTCACATGGGATTTCAACGGACTCTAGACAAAATCAGAACTCGATTCTGGTGGTCCGGTATGAACAAGGACGTTTATGACTACTGTCGTTCCTGTGAAAGCTGTATGAAAAGGAAGGGTCCACTGCAAAAGACTAAAGCTCCATTGATCCCGTTGCCAGTAGTAGGTCCATTTGACAGGTGTGGCATCGATATAGCCGGCCCATTTAAAGTCACAGAACAAGGCAATAAGTACATCCTTTGCATCATTGATTATTTGACCGGATGGCCAGAATGCAGTCCTCTTCCTGATATAACTGCCGACACGGTAGCAAGACACATAATCGACGATTTGTTATGCCGTCATGGCTCACCCAGACAACTTCTGTCTGACAGAGGGAGTCAGTTCTTGTCAGACCTAGTGAAACAAGTCAACAAAAGTTTGGGAATTCACCAGTCATGGACTGTAGGATGGCATCCGGAATGCAATGGAAAAGTTGAACGCCTCAATCGGACCTTGATAAATATCCTCAGTCAATTTGTGAATGAGAATCACACTGATTGGGATCAATATTTGCAACTTGCTGTGTTCTGTTATCGTACCAGTTGCCATGAAACCACAGCAGACTCTCCATTCTTTCTGCTATATGGCAGAGATTGTGTACTTCCTTTGGAAACTGTGCTCATAGCGCCTGACAGACGTTATGTCGACATCCCGACTTATCGAGAACAGCTTGCCTGGAAGCTACAATCTGCAAGACGGTGTGCACAAGAAGAATACAGAAAAAGCCAAGACAAGATGAAAGAGCAATATGACAAGGGTACTCACCTCCCTGATTTCAAACTCGCAGATCCTGTATGGCTCTACTCTCCAGCAGTACCAAGACACCAATCGCCTAAGTTTGCAATGCATTGGACAGGACCGTTCCGCATTGTTGGACTTCGACATCCTAATGCAGAAATTCAGTACATGGATGATCCCAGACAACCTACGAAGTGGGTCCATGTAAATCGACTCACTCCAGTACGCAGTTCCAGGTTACCTGTACTTCCGTCTTCACTCCCACAAGATAACAACTCAGTTGTGGAAGATGCTCAAACTGAACAAACCCAAGAACAACCACAGCAAGACCAGTCTGAAAGACAAGAAGACTCATGTGTATCAGGTGACCAGCAGACCACTGCCCCAGAGTCTACCCATCGTTACAATCTTCGTTCCAGACGTAAACCTACCGATAATGATGACCCACAGGCTTTGTTATTGCACACTAATACCTCTCCTGCAGACGACGAAAATGTCGATTCTGGGAACAGAGTTAAACACAAGAAACCTTCTCCCCTAAGGAATAGCGCCGGTTTACTTGTTCAACCAGCACTCCCTGTTACACTTGGATTACTCCTGCTTGTTCAGTTACCAGTAGTATTGGCAAATGACCAATGTTTCCAGTCCTGGCTCTCTGAGTACTTTTCCGGTTTGCTGGATCGATTGGCAAGTTATGTGCCGCGGATGACAAGCATCGTTTGTGGTCTATTGGCAGTAGCTGTATTACAACTATACACTCAGTTGTTTTATGTTTGCAACCAGCTACAAATATTGATTGGAGCAAGACGTCAGGAATCGAAACTACACCGTCAGCTCAGAAGGCTACGTACCAATGTCCGCCGATTGTCCAGGGATATGGACAATGTCGAAACCCAAGTTACCAGTCAAACCACGGCTCTGGCTAATGACCGTCGGGGCTACCGTCGACAGTGGACTAATCAGTTACGCATAAACAGAGAGTTGGACGAGCGCATCGAGCAGAACAGCGTTTACAACAATAGTCTGCAGCGCCGCCTGCTACGATTACAGCGAACTGTTCACCCACCACCATATGAGGTCACGGCAACAAGACCATCCAGTGGAGAAGATCACGCAATGAGTCAAGATGGTAGAAGCCAATTGAGCGGACAGATCCAAGAGCCAGAGAATGATCAGATGCAGGACCAAGATCTTCAAGAAGAGTGAATTTGATAGATCTTTAGGCTCTTCTGTAATCGTCTTAGGGTAGTACAGTAGTATTTGAATAAGTTATTTTCGACCACTGAAGTTGGTTATCACTTGTTGTGTGAGGACACACAACTTGTGAAGGGTTAGGATGTGACGTGAACGGATTCTGATGTGTCATGCAGTGATCGAGTGTATTTTTAGTAAGTTCAGCCGGCGTGGGCCGACCAATGTTTGGGTTATGGTGCCTCTGATAAGAGGTGCCATGTGAGCTTGATGTACGGCTAGTCGGTCTATTCGTTTTGGAGTCGGACGTGCGGTCGAATAA